>CAIGRP010112976.1:0-22230 GCA_903798385.1 Fraxinus cuspidata | reverse complement strand
ATGTAAAATTCCAAACAAGAATCAAGAAATAAAAGACAGTGGAAAGAATGCTGAAATAGCCCCTTGAAAAGGACAACGATGGTGGTGGAAAAATAAGTGGCCTTTTATGGTCGTGATTTGAAATCATGACTCACTGAGTTATTACACGCTTTGTTTCAAAATTGAATTATAGTTGCACTTTTCTCTTTTTCCTAATTAATCGGTAGTATGTCGAAAGGTTGGCGTCACATCATTTATTCGTAACTCTATTAATCTACTATTCTTATGATAATGGATACTCTATTACAGCGTAACATCAACCTTAAAATAGACATCTTGTATCATGGTCAACTATGTCTAAATAAGTAATTCTTGAAGTAATCTTTTCCGATTGCTATAAGGAAAAAAAAAATGAACGCTTCGTTACATGACCTAAGGTTATTTTGGGACCTCGATGTTTATCTTTTCATAGAGGTCGTTGATTAACAAACAATTCACGTTTTTTATTTGGTATTGATGTGCTTTTAAGAGGATGTTGTCCTTGCCCTATTGGATTTATGTGAAAATGGTCCCTGCATAAATGAAGGATATTTTCATAGTTTTTCGAATGGAGAAATATGCCTCGTCCGCGAGGTTAAAACATCCAAACTTCGACTCGGTTCATTATTGACGTGCTTTTTAAGAGAATCAACTTTTGCCGTGCTGTAAATAACCGGCTGCTAGAAGAATCCATTAAGATTTTGGTAAATTTTTATTTCAAAATTACTTTATGTTTCAAAATCAATATTTTAGTATTGGGTAAAGAAAAGTGATTTATTATAGTGCAGGTATGGCATTACTAAACTACACATGAATTATTCTGACGTCATTTTGCATCATTATTATTACTATTATTGATAGTATTGTAAATTTTATTTTTGACTTTTAGAACAACGTGTTATACTGTTATATGTTTTTCTAAGACTATATATTCAGTATAGTTATTTTAAAATGGAAAAAAAAATCAACATTTATTAATAACCTCAAAATTTATAAAATTTCGTCCAATTAGTTAAAAATGAATGAATTAATTAACCAAGTAAAATATGTATTTTAACAATAGATAATTGAAGAAGCAAAAAGAATAATTTGAAAAAGCTTCCATCTTCCCTCTTCTCAAAATCTACGGATTAATTATTTCATTGGTCACTGAACTTTACGTAAGATTTTCAGAAGGTAACTGATGGTGTGTTTGATGGATATTACTGAGAAAATAATGTATTTAAAATAGTGATATGATGAGAAATATATCGTTAAAAAGTAAGGAAAAGTTATCGATGTGGTGAAAATATTATTTTATTGAAAAATTGTAGTTGAAAATGAGTTTTGAAATAATGTATTTTGAAAGAATGTGTACCAAACGGGGGCTGAATTTCAAAAGTTTTCTCGTTAATTACATAACTTTACAAATGTAATCTTATTCATCACCGAAAACTTCAAAAATTTCTCCATTAATCACTAAATTTCACAACATATAATCACGTCCATCACCCAGTGACTAACGAAAACACTTGTTAAGTTCAGTGGCTAACAGAAATTTTTTGAAATTAAGTGATCCCAAGAAAATTTTATGCAAGGTTCAATGACCAATCATGTAATTAATCAATCTTTATTTTTTTAGTCTTTTTCTTTTTTTTTTTCCTGTACACATATTCTACAATTTTATTCTCTCTAGTATTGCCAAACTTCAAAAAAAGAACAGTTTTTTATCTCGAGAATAACCAACAAGATTGTCTACTGACATCTCTAAAATCAAAGAGGCAATAGAAGACAATTATATAGTTTGTTTCGGCTTCATTGTCATATATCTGAATAAAAATAAAAAAATCCATTAGATTCTTAGTTGAACGTTTGTATGAATTTCAAAATTGAATACTATAAAATGATTAATGCCGAATGGGTTCTCTTTCAAAATAGTTGATTGCATAGACAATTGTTGCCTTTTTTTTATCTTAGAAATGTCAGTATACAATCCTATCGATTATCCTCGGCGTAAAGACTATTTTTTTTTCTAAGTTCAACGATGCTAGAGAGAATAAAATTGTGGAGTAAGAGTGCGGAAAAATGAAAGAGTAAGACTAAAAAGTAAAGATCGATAAATTAATTGACTCGTCACTGAACTTTGCGTAAAATTTTCAGGGCATCATTGAACTTTAAAATTTTACCTATTAGATACTGAACTTTACAAATGTAATTACATCCATCACTGAAAAATTTTAAAAGTCTTCTTGTTAGTTATTGAACTTTACAAAATTTATTCATATCCACCACTTAATGATTAATGGGGAAACTTTTATAAAGTTGAGTGACCAACCAGGCAATTAACTCCCAAATCTACTATCAAAGCGTTCATGTTCTTCATCAATTATTTTAAAATTTCTGAGAATCCTAAAATAAATTATTTAACAATAAGAAGTCGTGCTCATAAATACCAGACGACGCCTTCATCTCCTTCACAATTTAGTTATTTCACACTTCATTTTAAAGTTGAATTATTACTAGACTTTTTTCAACCTAATTAAACTCAGTTTTAAAAGTTACGCTACTATACATTTAGAGGATGTCTGAAAGACATTATTGAGAAAAAAATGTATTTTAAATAGTGATATAATGAGAAATATGTGGTTAAAAAGTAAAAAAAAATTATCGATGTGAAAGAAAAATATTATTTTATTGAAAAATGTGTGGTTGAAAATGAATTTAAAAAAAATGTATTTTGAATGAATGTGTGTGAAACAGCGGCTTAATTTAAAAATTTAAACATAATGAAGATATATTATTGTGTAGGGGTAAAAAATAATAGCTTTAGAATTTAATCGCGTGTTTATTAATTCAATTTCTCGTCTTCCAGTTGAGCACATTTGGGAATATATACGAATTTAAAAATTATTAAATATAATTAATATAAACAATTTAAAATAAATTACCATGAGTTGGGCTCAAAATCGTCCAACGTGTTTATCATCTCTACATTGATTATTAACTACAAACACAGATATCATATTTCCTGACAACTTCTTAACGAGTATAGCGACTTAAGTTTCTTTGAAAAGAATCTTCTTTTGGGAAAAATAATTCCGAGAGATGCTATTTTCATCCGCTACTCTTATTTATTAATCTAAATTTAGACAAAAAGAAAAAAAAATGAAAAAAAATGAAAACGAGAAAGAAAGCAAGCAAAAAGAAATCAAAGTACTAGGTTTATGAAGAGCGAGGTGTTTGAATGGAAGGAATACGAAGAATACGAGCAACGAAGAGCATAGCAATAAAAATGAGACAAATCACAGTTGCGATTGCGCCCCTTTCCCCCTCTCCCCCTATCTTCATCCCCACTTTCTTCGCTAAACCACGTCGTCCAACTCCATCTTGCTTCAAGTTCCGAGTCAGGTTTCTGTTCTCGCCACCTTCTATTCCGTGCTTTCTGATAGTTGAGAGTTGTATGGTACTAAAACATATGGTCTTTTTGGTTTTTTCTCATTTCTTGAAGTGCAGTCTTGATAAGAAAAATTCCTGTCTTTAGCAGTATCTAAGGAGATATGAATGCTCGTTTGTTTTCTGCCACCCTTTGATTCTCTTTTTGAGTATTTAGTACACTGCAGACACCAGGTGTGTTAAATATTGTGAATTAAATGAGAAGCTGAATTTTTATGTCTGTTAGAAGGTCCAATCTTTTATAACTAAAAACTTACATGCACGTGTTTGCAAGATTGCTTCAAAAAACATGTTTGATCTGTAGTTTTGGTCTCTGGTTTATCCTGGGCTCTTTTGAGTTCCGTGTAATGCTTAATAGTGATGTTTTGAAAATCAAATAAGAGTGAAAAATTTCTGAAATTTAGGTTTTTGTTGTGTCTATCTCTATTGTTGAATGATTGGACTTGGTGCCAACAGGCTTACTTGATCGAAGAATTTTTGCAAATGGAGTTGAAAGCTTGATTACTTCTTGACTTTTTATGGGATGCTAACCACTTGGCAATTTCAATTAGCATGATACATGAATAAAAAAATAGCAATTTGTGTGCATAAAAACAAAATATTGAACTCTGTGAAGGTGATTCATAATGTAATTACATTTTTTGTTCCTTTTTGGGAAGCAGGGCAATGACATCTCATATTGTCGGGTATCCTCGTATAGGGCCCAAGAGAGAACTCAAGTTTGCACTGGAATCTTTTTGGGATGGGAAAAGTAGTGCTGAGGAGTTGCAGAAGGTGGCAGCTGACCTCAGGTTGTCCATTTGGAAGCAGATGGCGGTTGCAGGCATCAAATATATTCCAAGCAATACATTCTCGTACTATGACCATGTATTGGACACTACTGCTATGTTAGGTGCTATTCCTTCTAGATATGGTTGGAGTGGAGGTGAGATAGGATTCAACGTTTACTTTTCAATGGCTAGGGGTAATGCCACTGTTCCTGCAATGGAAATGACCAAATGGTTTGATACCAACTAGTAAGTGGCAATTAAATATCCTATTACTTTCTACTTGTTGTTGCTATGATCCCTACTGAACTACACTTGTATCAATGAATTTAGTCACTTCATTGTTCCGGAGTTGGGGCCTGATACTGAATTCTCTTATGCATCTCACAAGGCGGTGCAAGAATTTAAGGAGGCTAAATCTGTAAGTTTACTCTCTTTTTTGAATTGTTTTTGTTTCGTTGACTTTATCTGTGCCAGAAAATGAATGCTAGATTAGTATTTTTCTTAATTGAAATGTTTTGAACCTTGGTTGTTCTTATAATTAATTTCTGAGGAATCCTACCATGTGGCAGTAGAAACCAAAGAGGACATATCTTGCACTGTTGGAAGGTGAAATGTTGTAGGATTATATTTCCTCCACATTGATAGCTTTGTTCATGAGACACTATATTAGACTCAAGGAGATGTGCAATATGTAGGATGGTCTCAACATTTGTTTTCCAATGGTCACTTAATTCAACGTAACTGAAGATTTTGTCATGTTAAGGAAAAGTGTAATGGGTTCTCAGTTGTCTGGTATATTCAATCACTTCACAGCCAATTATAGACTGTCTTGAAGTTGTTCTATGCAAGATGAACTGCTTTGAGTTAATTTTTGAACTCACCACCCACCTTGTTTCAATACATACATGTGCTTTATGGCGTTTCTTCCGGAAGACCATTCCTACTTATGTAACTGTCCTTAGATGTCGTAAATCTTTGCTAAAACTGCTTGTAGAATTGGAATATCTTATCCCTCAATATCTACCTGTCTATCGTATTTTTTGTTGGTGATTCCACTTTTTGTAATCTGTTGCCTAGGTTATAGAACGTATCTATCAGTCAGTTTTCTTTATCTAAATCTCGTCTAGTGTTTTCAGCACTATTAATTAAAATTGGAATCTGTATGACTCAATAATATTTGGGTATTTTTGTCAATGAAGATAGGCGTTGATACTGTTCCAGTCCTTGTGGGACCTGTTTCTTATTTGTTGTTATCAAAACCTGCAAAAGGTGTGAAGAAGTCGTTTTCTCTTCTTTCCCTGATTGATAAAATTCTTCCTATCTACAAGTAAGATGACAATATATCCTTTGTGTCGCTTCTTTAAATTTATATTTGTGCTGTCTAAATCGTTTTGTGACTTCTACCATGAGCTATGAAGGGAAGTTGTTGCTGAATTAAAGGCAGCCGGTGCTAACTGGATTCAGTTTGATGAGCCTACCCTTGTGATGGATCTTGATTCTCAGAAATTGCATGGATTTACTTATGCCTATTCAGAGCTCGAGTCATCCTTGTCTGGTTTGAATATTCTCGTCGAGACATATTTTGCCGACCTCCCTTCTGAGAATTACAAAACAATAACTGCTTTGAAGGGTGTTACTGCTATTGGATTTGATTTAGTCCGTGGATCAAAGACCCTCGACCTGATTAGGGGTGGGTTTCCATTGGAAAAATATCTTTTTGCTGGAGTTATTGATGGAAGAAACATTTGGGCTAACAACCTAGCCACTTCTCTTAATACCTTGCAGGCTTTAGAGGGTATAGTTGGAAAAGGTAATTCTCTAGTTATTGTACTTAAAAGTCTGAGATTTTCTTAAAGCACAAGGTCACAAATACTTTTCGAAATTTAATGCATTCTGCATGTGATTTAAAACTGCATCTTGTCCAGTCATCCTGGCTGCCACTGAACATGAAATATTCTGTAATGTTTCATTGTGAAAATTATATTCATGATTAACATTAGGAAGAGAGGGAAATGTAACAGAGAGCTCAAAATGTTAGATAAATGGAGAAGGCCATACAAGCAGTTAGTTCTCTTTAGTAGTCTTTGAAGTAGTATTAAAAAGAATTCACCACTAGCCAGACCAAAGACAGCTATGATTTCAAGACCTATGATTAATCACTCCAACAATTGAATATACAATATTTCTGTTACTTTATCTGTATTAGTTTATATAATATTCTTTCGCTATTGTATTAGATTGAGGAGCATTAGAATTAATTTGAGCTTTGATTAACACCTTTGCCATTTCTTTCTTCAGACAAGCTTGTAGTCTCGACATCTTGTTCTCTTCTTCATACTGCAGTTGACTTGGTCAATGAAAACAAGTTAGACAAAGAACTCAAGTCATGGCTTGCATTCGCTGCACAGAAGCTACTTGAAGTCAATGCATTGGCAAAAGCAATTTCTGGTCAGAAAGATGAGGTACTTAGTTAATTTACTTGTTTTCTTTTTCTTTCATATATGATTGCTTGTAGTCTAGATATTGCCACAGTTCAAATGCACATTTGCATTATAATACATTAATAAGAATCCATTGTTTAAATTCATTTTTGAATTTTCGGCTTTCTGTATATTCAAAGTTTTAACCTTAAATTAAGTTGTTAAGGCCAAAATACATTACCCCCAAAAGTGAGCTTTACATAAAGTGCAGAAAGTTTGATATTTTATGCTAGCATCTTGAGATAAATGTTTCAAGTGAGAGATATCGTTTATGGGAGAAGTTGGACATCTGTTTCCATTGTTATTTAGACTTCTTTCATCGTTCACTTGATTGATGAGGTTTTTATGTTTTTGAGCAAGGAATGACTAATTGCTTTTCATTTCCATACTGAACATGGCTTTTTCATTATTACTGGAAATCATTTACTCTCCATCTTACCCTGGCCTTTATCTCCCCAGGCATTCTTCTCTGCTAATGAAGCAGTTCAGGTTTCAAGAAAATCCTCTCCAAGAGTGACTAGTGAAGCTGTTCAAAAGGCTGTACGTCTCTTCTTCACGACTTTCCATTTCCACACTTTCTTGATCTGCCATGTCTTTGTTTTTCTAATTATGACATTGATTTTTGTCATTCTATTCAGGTTTCTGCCTTGAAGGGTTCCGATCATCGTAGAGCCATGAACGTGAGTGCCAGGTTGGAAGCTCAGCAGAACACGCTAATTCTTCCCATTCTTCCGTCCACTACTATAGGATCTTTCCCTCAAACTTTGGAGCTTAGGAAATTACGTCGTGAGTTCAAGGCTAACAAGTTAGTTTCTTTCATTTTAGTTCTGCTTTATTCTTTCAATTTACTCGTGCCTTCAATTAAGTGTTTCTTCTGCTATTATTTTAGGATATCTGAAGAAGAATATGTCAACGCCATTAAGGAGGAAATAATTAAAGTAGTCAAACTTCAAGAAGAGCTAGATATTGATGTTTTGGTTCATGGAGAACCAGAGGTATGATAATAGTAATATTATTGTACAAAAGACATTAAGAAAACGTAATCACAAACATCTAATAGTTTTATTAAAAATATGCAATTATAGAGAAATGACATGGTGGAGTACTTTGGAGAGCAGTTATCTGGTTTTGCCTTCACTTTGAACGGATGGGTTCAGTCTTATGGATCTAGGTGTGCCAAGCCACCTATAATCTACGGTGATGTCAGCCGCCCAAAATCAATGACAGTCTTCTGGTCAACATTCGCTCAGAGCCTGACGAAGCGTCCAATGAAGGGAATGCTTACTGGACCTGTTACCATTCTGAATTGGTCATTTGTCAGAAACGACCAACCCAGGTTTCGGAGTCAAATTCATTCTGCTCCACTTCTTTTTTCAAGATTTTCAGCAATTGTAATGTGATGCTTTCTCCCTCTTAGACTTGAGACCAGCTATCAGATTGCCTTGGCCATCAAGGATGAGGTTGAAGATCTGGAGAGAGCTGGAATTAGTATTATTCAAATTGATGAGGCGGCTTTAAGAGAAGGTTTGCCTCTTAGAAAGTCTGAGCAAGCGTTTTACTTGAACTGGGCTGTACACTCCTTCCGGATAACTAATTGTAGAGTTCAAGACACCACCCAGGTCTGTATTCATCCTGGTCTTCCAAACTGAGCGAAACTACTACTTTTATTCTCACATTTCTCTACTCTTCTTCGAATAGTTGCTTAGGTTAGTGATAGTTGTCGGCTATAGAAGGTAGTTGTGGGACATAGCTTATGAAATCTTCGACATCATTTTCCAGGTTAGGGTAGAAAAGTAGTACATATCATACTTGACGGTGAATTCAAAATCTCACATTTTGCAAATTATAGACTTTGTATGACACAGGAATTACTTATCTGAATTGTCTGCACCGATTACTTTTATTCATATGTACGAAAGCGTTGATGAAGTATACAGTTTTCTGCCTTGAGTAAAAATGTTACAAATTAAATCGGAATCTCTCTTCACATGCAATAACTTTGGTACGATTCTAAACATCGTTTTTATTTATGTTTTGGGCAGATCCACACCCATATGTGCTACTCAAACTTCAATGACATTATCCACTCTATCACAGACATGGATGCTGATGTAGTCACTATCGAGAACTCCAGGTCAGACGAGAAGCTTCTTTCAGTTTTTCGTGAGGGAGTGAAGTACTGCGCAGGCATTGGTCCTGGTGTATACGATATCCATTCACCAAGAATCCCATCGACTGATGAAATTTGTGATCGTATCAACAAGATGCTCGGAGTTCTTGAGAGCCGTATCGTGTGGATCAATCCTGACTGTGGCCTTAAGACGCGCAAATATTCAGAAGTCAAGCCTGCACTGACCAATATGGTTGCTGCTGCGAAGCTCATCCGGGCCCAGTTGGCCATTTCTGAGCGAGTTCTGCTAATGAGTCGAAAACCTTGTACTCGTGTAAAAGAGTAGGATGGTCGTTTTAATCAGGAAATTGAAGGGCTCTTTGTCAATATAGTTAACTTATTGTTTGTTCGGTTAAGATTGTTCAACCCCCAAGAAAGACGGGAGTCTGTTTGGAGACACTCTCTGATGCTCAAGGATGGTTACTATTTTCGTAAAGAAGAATAAATGTGAGTTTAGTTAAGCATTCAAGAGTTTTACGTACCTTTACACCACTTTCTAGCCTTTATTACAAGCATGTCCATGAATTTCTAAATAATATTAGAGTGTTTGATTGTAAGTATGAAATTTGTATAGAATGAAAAGTGTCTAAAACTTATTTCCATGGAAATTATTAATTAATATATTTGATTGGTTTAATTTTTAATTTAGAAAATGTTATACTTGTCTATTTTTTATTGATAGGTAAATGAGAGAAAAAAGTGTGGACGGTAGAGAGAATGAGCAAGTAAATTGACTGAAAAATAAAAATTTATATTTTTTTGAAGAAAGTATTTTCCTTATTTTTAAGGAAGATATGGTCAGATGATCAACTTTTAAAAAATATTTTTCATAAAAAAAAAATTTCAATCAAACAATCAAAAAATAAGATATTGAGTAGAAGAATGAATTTTTCCGTGGAAAATAAAGTCAATCAAACATACTTTTAGAATATGATGTTAGATGATTATATATTTTACCACACAAAAAAATAAAATAAAACAATGAATGTATTTTTCAGTAAAAAATTATTTAAAATATAGCTCCTGTTAATTACACCATATAGGCATATATACTTGGCGTATTTTGTAAATTTTCCTTCACTTAATTTGAGAAACAAATAAAAAATAACAAAATATTAATCCGCCACAAAAGTGCATTCTTCTATAATGCGATTCCAGTTCAAATAGCATCAAATCAATAGAAAGCGCACTTAAGAGATTACTATTTTATTTTTTGCGTCTCCCTCTCTCTATTTTAACCTCTCCTAGTTCTCCGCACTGGAAGTGTATTTGCCCCACCTTAACCCGGCCGCTGTAACCACCACCCATGGCGGTGGAATCGCCGACTGACGTAATGGCGTCTCTGATGGAGAAGTTGAAGCTCGATGACCCATGGATACCGCCTAGATCGTGGGACTCCGTTCCTTCTCAAGCTGGCGCGTCCTCTTACTGTCACTCTTCTCAATTTATGTACCCCACTTTCATTGTCTCTGTAAGAACCCTCCCCCTACCTCTCTTTCTCTCTATCTATATATAAATGCGCGTTTTACTATGATTTGTTAGAGAATCAGAACTTTCGTTTCATACTAAATGAACAATGCGTAATTACGATTGCTGAAGTAATGTGGGACTCTGTGTTATGTTTAATTTTTTTGTGCGCCAGAGATTGTACAACGTGGCAGGATTGCAGTACCATGAGATGATCTGTTAGTCAAAAATATAATCTGGTTTTTGTAAATGGTTAATTGATTGATACCTTTGTTTCTTAGGGAAAAAAAGTTTGATAAATCAGTTTTTTTTGTTCATTTAATAATTTGTATCTTTTGAAGATCTTACTGTCCATGCTTTGGTTGGCAAACTAATTGCTAGTTTGAACTTGAGTTCTGAAACTTATTATATATGTCTTCAGTAAAATTAGTAACTCTTTCTCCCTGTTCTTTTGATGGAAACCCATTTGGCTAATTGAATTCAGGGAAAACAGTGAACGGGGGCCATATATAGGACAATGAGGATTAATAGCTTATGGTTTTGTGAATTAGAACGCAAATTTAAGGGGTAAAGTTGGGGAAACCACCGAAAATTATTAGAGTATTCACATACAACTCTTGCTATAAAGCTTAAGCAATTGGGTCTAGATCATATGCATATATGATATATTATAGACCTTCTCACTTAACTTATCCATTCAATTGGATGGTGGGGTTGGGTTTCTATTAAACAACGAATCTTAGTAATAAGTCTCCTTGATTGAGAAAAAATCAAGCTTAGCAGTGTGTTAAAGTATTGAATTTGAACCAATGGCAATCTGAGTGAAGCAATTTAGGCTGACATACTAGCGTTTTCAAATTTGGACTTTTATTGATTTAGGATACATTCTTACTTGTTGGTTCAAAACACCTCAGAGATAGAGGGAGGATTAGTAGGAGATCAAGATGAATGACATCAGCAACAAGTAATACTCAAGTCTTATATTATGAAGTAGTGTTTTCATCATACACAACGGTTTCATTTTGGAGGTTCAAGTTTCCAACTGTTATGATGATCATATTAGATATTCTCTATATAATGTGATTAAGTGCAATGCAGCAAATGTAAGAGCTTGACATATCTGCATTAAAATTATGCTCCAAATTTTCCCTCTTTTCATATGCTGCTGTACAACTTCTCTCTTTTCTTACAATCCTTCTTTCTATTCATCTTTTTGTCTTCTTTAATTACACTGTCATTTTATCCTTATCTTTCTTTTATTTAATGGACCTCCTGTTCAATTTATTATAGCTACAGAAAAAACTTTAGCTAATATCAATCTCTTTCTGATGGCTTCAGGAGCCCAGTTTGGTGAGATTGGTGATGAATGCTCTACAGGGTGTAGAATCTGCTTTAATATCTATTGATAAACTCTCTGCAGTGTTTTGTTACAATTCAGCAGACAGAACTTCTCATCGAATTCCAAGTTTGTGGACCCGGTGTTTGAGTACTTCTGCTTTAGGAGACCTACTTAAATCTATTGGCCAGTTTGGTTGCATTTTTTTCCTCCTCCATAAGTTTGTCAGTTACTTTACAAGTCCGGATATTGATGGAATAGTAGAACAGGAGGAATATCAGAATAATGATCCCTGTGATGACGGGAGAGGACCACCACCTAGGCGCACTCTTAGCAACCAAGCATTTGCAGTTGCTGTGGGGAAGGTCATAGATGGCTATATGTCTGCACTTAATACATTATCTGCATCTGTGAGTTTAAGGCGTTCTTCGAAGTCAAATCTTGGAGGCTGTCTTACTAATATTGGTCATTCAGAAGTTACACTCTTGGAGGTTTATCTTCACACGAATGGATTGAGGACTCAGATTGAAGCTCTTGGAAACATCTGCAATATCAGTAATCTTGCCCTTAACTTTCCAGCTTCATCTTTTGAAGACTTAAGCAGTAAAGCAAATCTAGAGTTCAGTATCTTCCCCAGAGGCGGTGCTCTGCTCTCATATTTGTATGCTCAGCTAAAGGTCAACTAGTCTTTGGTTCAATATTGCGTTAGCGGAATGATGCGATTTTGTAGTTTTTTTCTCTTATATCATTCTTTCATTTTGCTATTATTCATCCCAAGGTAGCCCTTCACATGTTTATCATTTGTTTTCCGTTGTGTCTGCCAAACCCTGAGTTCATTTTTTCAGCTAGCAACTATTGGCTAGTAGTCCAAAAAACTAATGAAACCAGCAAATCTTCATGGACTTTTAGTTGTATTTCGATAACATGAATTTATGATTGTTTTGATACTTGTATAGTCATCTCTGCTTCTTGGAAAAGAGAAAACAGTTATAATGAAGTATCCACAAGAGGAGCTGTGTGATGCTGGTTCTCAAATTAGGTCACTCGGATTGATCATTATTGCAACAAGTAGTGTTAAAATTATCATCCACTTGCATTTTGTGGAAGCTATGATTTTAGTTTTGTGAAGTGACTAAAATGATAAAATAGATAAAAATGTATGTATTTATCAGCATGCGTGCTAAGGTTAAATAAATAATTCTGTTTTACTAATGAATTTGACACTTCTATTAATAGAGGTTTTGCTCGTCTCTTTCAGGTTGCCGATCCAGATCATTGTGCCCTCCTCAAGTTCCTCTTTCTCCAGGCATATGAACCATATTGTGGTTTCATTAGATCATGGATTTATGATGGCAGAATTAGCGATCCTTATCACGAGTTTATAGTGGAGTATGTCGATGAGCTTCAAACTTCTGCATTTGTTGATGCTGGAATTTCCATTGACTTGCCATTAGCCACCATTAAGGTGATGCTGCCTGATCAATTCTAGAAGCTTCTTGTCCTAGGAGTCTTTTGTGTGAATATACTATTATTTCTTTTAAAGCATCTCTAATTACGCTGACAAATTGATCTCAGGTGCGAGATGGAGTTGCTGTCCCCTGTTTTCTGGAAGAGTTCTTGATTCCACTTTTTAGAGCTGGTCAGCAGCTTCAAGTGATAATGAAGTTGAAAGAGTTGTGTCATAATGATTGTGCAAATGATAATAATCATGAAGGGATTTTTACCTGCTTAATTGGTTTGTCAAGTGAATATCCTTGGTTTGCATTCCCACTAACATTTGACAAAGGAACTATTGAAACTATGGTACTTGCAAGAGCCAGTTATTACCAACAAATGCTGGAAAAGATTGACAACATTTTAACTAAATTCGAATATAGTTCACGACGGGTAATTGCAGTGTGAGACAAGTTGTCTCTCTTATTCTTCCACGTTTTTCAGTCATTGCATACTTTGAAAGGGTTGCTTCTATGAATATTTACATTTCTTATCACTGTTTATGTAAGTTTATGGTGTACATAAGCAAGCATAAATTTGTGAAATCTGGAGCAGGCAATAATGACCTGCTTGATAATTAATAGTTAGCTAGTTATTTAATTTTGATGTTTTACTGAAAGACTTATTAGTCATTGACAGAGTGCTGAGCATCTGAACATTTTTCTATGTTGTTGGGCTTTAGCAATTTTTTTGTGGTCTTCCAACTCTGGTTTATCTTGATATGTTGCTCTTAAATATTGTTTCTGGACTGCCCAGTGGATAAGTTTTCAGATCTGAGTTTTATCTATTCTGGTGGGAAACAATTATCATTTCTGGCATTTTTCTTTTTGTGGGTAAATTCTTATGTTATCATATAGACATGTTCAGTTTGTTTCATGGAATTTCTTTTTTCCAGGCCAATTCTCAAGGCATTCCATTAATTGGAAACAATCATGGAAATAACCTTAACCATCCAGTATCATCTGGCGCAGATGACAGCTTGTTTCCACCTCTAACAGATGGAAGGGATAAAGATTTGTGAGTTCTCTCTCCCCCATCCATCCTTCCTCCCTCTCTGTTCTCTCATCTTCCTGCCTTTCGTGAGAAGATTGGTTCTTTCTTGATAAATATCTCCGACAACTTAATATTTTTCAGCTAAATAAGCCCGGTGTTCTTTCTTATTGTTTATTCTGCTGTTTGATATTTTACGTGCCTCTCACTTATTTGTTGTCTATATAGATGGTAAATAGTTGATTTAACTGATTCTTAGGCCTGATTCAGAGGTTTCGAGCATTGTGGATGAGTATTCTTATACTGAAGATCTGTTGGACTCATCTGAATGCTCGTCTAATAAAAGCTCTGAAGAGCAAAACGACACCAGCCAGACGATTTATATGGCTCGTGGAAATGTGGGCTTGGAGCCAAGTTATTTATCTGCTTTGGATTTCTCCCTGAGTTTGTCCACTAATAATTCAGTGCAAAAGCTTTCCCAAAATGGCATGTCATTCTCTTTGGACGACATTCCTTGTAAGATGGATGAGAGATCAGATTATGCCAATCCTTGTAATGATGGAGCAACTCTAAGTGAGCCAGAATTTTTGAGGACTCCTGACCTGGCTACCAGTAGAGAGCATGATATATGGATGTTAGATGGTCGTGGTGCAGGCAGAGATAACACTGAAAATGCATGGGGGCATACTAGTGATTGTGTAGAGAATCTGAGCAAGGAAAACCTTGGATTCCCAAGGACTGGCATGTTAGATTGCTTTGATTTAGGTAACTTCGAAAATGCCTCCAAGGTGAATGCTATCAATAAAGATCAGCATCCACATGGAACCTTTGGATCGCCAAATACGTTCAGTTCGAAGGAGTGGAAGCTGAAATACAATTCTACTTTTTTCAGCATGAACCCAGCATTGAATAAAAGTTCCTTTCTAAACCCAAGGACCACACTCGGAGAAATATGCTCTACAAATTACAGGGAGTCTTCATCTTACTTTGATTTTACAACTGTACAAGATCCGTGCAAGGAATATGTGGATAAGTTGGCTAGTGGTCCTCCGCGTATATTTGGAGCTGAATTTTCGGCTATAACTGAAGCTAATGCTGCTGCTGCTATTATCAGCAGTAGTCAAGATTGTATGGAAGGATACAGTGATAAGACCTTAGAGAATAATGCCAAAATCATTCATGTTAGTTCTCTTCTACATAAAAAGGCTGTTGAAGAGGGTTCATTGCTACCTAATATTTCTGGTGGCAGTACCTGGGAGACCCTGCTTTGTAAATCTGGCAATATTGACAACAAATTCACCAGAGATCACAGGATGAGATTGGTTGCAGCAATTGAGATGCCGCTGGATTTTGTGATAAGAAAATGTGTATTGGAAGAGATATTGCTTCAGTATCCTTATATTTAACAAGATTACAAACATGTGAATAATATTTTACAAAGCAAAACTTTAACATGTGCTGCAAAATTTGTCAAGTTCTTTCCAGTAAACTACAAATTAGGCGTTATACATGAAATTGTCCTGTCTATATCTTCCCCCAACAACCTATGCAAACAGCTACTCCATCTTGGGGGCAAGGGACTTCTGCAAGTTTTAAGGCTTTGATATATACCTTGATCTATTATGCCTATGTTTTTCTTATGTCTAGAGTATAAAGATTTCAAGTCAACACCCTTCATCTACCGAGTTTCGGCTATAGTAGTTCGTCATATCACTAATCTGCCAATATTCAGAATGTAGTTTGTTCACTACTGTTGTTTAGGATTATCCACTCTTCATCTCTAAATGATACCCAAAAGAGAACTTTTCTAATTCAGCTCCTATTTGTGAAGCTTTAGTCCCTGGACATGATATGGACCAAAAGAAAGAATGACTTGCCTATACATTTCTATTATGTTCCAAAGAACCTGTCGTCATTTATTTCCATTTCTTTCACTCTTCCAATTGGATTTGATAGAATATTTTATTGGGTTTTGTTGTCCCAGCACATCAGTTCTTTTGCATTTCCTGTAAAGTTAGTATTCTAATTTCAATTCTTATTCCCTTTCTTGGAGAATTAACAAATATATTTTTTTCAGATAAAAAGTTATGCCCACCTTACTGTCTTGTTTAATTTAAGAATCTTATCTCAAGTCTTTTCCTTGACATAACTAGGTATAAATATATAAGCAAGCTGACCATCAAATTTCTTATAGAAGGATTTGAGTTGCAAGAACATTTGCTAGCACTACGGCGGTACCATTTCATGGAAGTTGCAGACTGGGCTGATTTATTTATCATGTCTCTTTGGCGTCATGTATGTTTTTTTTATTCTTTTCTTTTTTCAATTATATATTCCATTCGACACATTGGGTTTTCCTTCTGAGTCCACTTCTCTTAATCTAGAAATGGCATGTAAAGGAGGCAGATAAAAGGACACCAGAGATTCAGGGGATTCTTGAGTTGTCAGTCCAAAGGTCTTCATGTGAAGGGGACCCTTATAAGGAAAGGTTGTACGCATACCTGAAAGGAGATGGGATGGTACGCCTATCAGCTTCTGCCACTGGTATAGCTAATATTGTCTTGTCCAATTATGTTGATTTGTGTGGGAACTCTTAATTCCATTTTCTTCCTTTTCCCCCTTTATGTGACCATGTTATGTTTGTTATGTTTGACAGGAATCCACTCCTTTGATTTTCTGGGATTGGGCTATCGCGTGGATTGGCCAATCAGCATCATTTTGACACCTGCTGCATTAAGTATATACTCTGAGATCTTTAGTTTCCTAATACAAGTCAAGCTCGCCGTTTTTTCTCTAAGTGATGTGTGGTTCTCCCTGAAGGTACATGTTTCAAAACTAACGGGGTTTGCATATAACATCTGTTTTTGCTTGTCATGGATAGGCATCCTGATGCCTTTTTCCATGTTTCAAAGTTTGTGCATTTGTTTCTTCACTGATATGCTTGTCTTTGCTTAAAGTTTGTGCAACTAGCTTCATATGAGCTCTGTTCTCTTAGTGCTTAATTTATTCTCAGTATGTTAACATGAATTTTTTGAGAAAGGGAAATATAGTTTAGGTTAACTTGCTGAGTCATTCAACAAAGTGCATGCACACGTGTTCAATATAACAGGTTCGAAATGGATTTATCTATTGTCCCATTCTTGGTTTCATGCTCAATTTTTTGTAAGAGCTTTAACATGGTGATAAAGTGAAGCTTCATTTGCAGCCATAATAGAAATAATAATGTCGAGTTCAGAACACTTAACAGCTGGCTGTCAATAGCATTAAAAATATTAGTTTTTGCTTTGATATTCCTGGAGTTCTTATTAGAACTTCTTACAACTATATTTGAACTTTTCTGGGCCATTTTTTTAAGATCTCTTCTCACTGTGTGTTGTATGTGTATTATGTTTTGTTTGATCCACTATATCAATTCTAAGGGCTAACAATGGTCTCTTTTATATTCTCTGTAAAAAAAGTCCGTAACACCTTTTTCAATACGTACATTAACCAATTACGTATCCTGCACTGTTAACTCTTCCTTGGCTTTCTCGTGCATTCGTTAGTCGAAATTAATTGCAAGGCTTGCTCATTTTGGACTGGTTAAACTCTTATCTTGCTCAAGTATTTTCATTGGCCATGGACTCAAGTTAGTTTTAGATTCATCTATGGAATCATGAGAGTGCAAACTTGTAATATCGCCACTATCCTTAGAGACTTGGGGCTTGTTTGTTTGGCATGGATTTTGAGAAGCAAAAAAGAGCTTTTGAGGCCTGGAAACTGCTTTTGGACCCGTTTGGCTAACTTTATGAAAGTGCTCCTTCTAGTTAGAAGAGCTTTTAGAGGAAGCTGGTTTAATGTGGCTTCCTTTAAAAGCACTTCCGGAAGAGGAAGTTCTTTTAGAAATTAGTTTTCAAACAAAATTTAAGTAACTTACTCAGGAATATTTTCTACAGGAAATTTTCTATTGGAAGGAAAAGCAAAAGCAAAAATCATGCCAAGTGGGCCCTTAGTTGTAATCAAGTTCATCGTCTTTGATGCAAACTAACCTAGAGTTTAAGTTCACTAATTTCATAATGTCGATGTGATCTATGTTATTGAACTTGATTTCATGTGGTTGCTTTAGCAGAGTTGTGGTGGGAAACAACGTGAACAAGAAGTGCATCACATTTCAATCTTAAACGAAACAAGGTGCATTCAATCGTCTGTATTTTTTATTTTATTTTTTTGGAGGTTCTCCAGAGATGATCTAACTTAAGTACCTGAATTATTTAAACTGTTGGAATCACATTTATAGAATTATTTGATCTGTTGGAATCACCTTCTATAAGTGTGCTCTTATGCCCCCCTCCATTGTATTTATTTACTTTCATTTATATCATGGTGAGGGAATCCTATCCACCTCTATCCTGTCTTGGTGGGATGTGATGGTGCTATATTAAGAAAAAATGACAAAAAATATGTGTGTGGAGAAAATAAAAAAATAAAAAACTTGTGCCCATGAAAGTATTATCAACTTGTTTGAAAATAAGGTAATTTTATTTAATGTTAAGCTTGATTTAGAAAGTATGAAAGTTTTTTCTATACTTTTTTGTCTTTCCATGTGAACTTTTACATGGGTTAAAAAGACGAATTCTTAAGCTCCTATATGCATCGACTTATGTAAGCTTTACATATCTATTTGTGATCACATACCTTATTTCCTTGCAGGCACAAACTTAACCATTTTGTGTCTACACTACAGCAATATGTACAATCACAATTATCCCAAGTATCGTGGTGCAGATTTCTGCACTCCCTTAAGCACAAGGTTTGTATTCCGTTATTGATTATGCTTTGGTACCTTCATTTCTTGTCTCTCTTGAAGGTTCAATCGTCTATTAACTTGATTGGTTATCTACACCCCCTATTCAGTGAATCAAGTTTCATTGAAAACTTTGTAGTGCTTTCTCCTTATGTACATATTCAGGCAGAATTCGATCTTAACTCTCTATAAGATAGTTTTGTCTTTAACCTTTCTGTTTGTATTTCAGATGAGTAATTAACTTCAAACTGAGTAGTGAGAATAGGGAAAGAAGGGATGAAAGAGACTATGCTTTCATTTTAATTTACACTTAAATTAACTGTGGTAGTGATGGAAATCATGTTAAGTTAGTCTCATTTATATGCCTTATTTATGGGGGCATTAGAAAGCTCAAGTTGCAAAAGAAGTCTGCGGAATTGCTTTCTTATAGTTGATATAGTGATTCTTTGATATTATCCCTATTATCTACGAACAATTTGGATAAATATGACTGAAACCTAAGAAGCATTTACTAATTGGGAAAATATATTTGTGATTGAACGTTGATTCTTCCTACTGCAGCCATTTGAGGGAAAAAGGAATTCCTTGGCATCGTCTACTTGCGATAACTTTTTATCCAAAAGTTACTTTTGATGAATCATCTAATAACCACAATCTAATCAGTTCTTTATTATTGCCGTTCCATTTCATGTTTCTAGGTCAACGATATGATGGATCTTGAGTCAGTGCATATGGTGTATTTGACTGAATCTTTGCACATGTAAGTCTACCTCTGTTTCTCCCCTCCCTTCCTCTGTTTTCCCGTGCAAGACACACATATACACATGATATTGTGGGTAGAAGTACAGTTTAAAACACCTTGAAAAGAAGAAAAAATTGAGGGTTGCTGCCGTTATTCATTTGTCCTCAATAACATGCAACGAATATAATAAAATCTGATACATCTTCTGGATATATGTCTTTCTGGCTATCTGACTAATTTAAAAGTCATGCTGATGTACAATATGAAATACACGAGCTGTGGGAAATCATTTTTATATTGATACTAATATAAGGATTTTAGAGTGAATTGTCTGAAGCGTCAACTTTCAACATTTTTCTATTTATCAGATAACAATTCTAAATTCTTTTTTCATTTTTTTTCCCGAGAATAAGACTTAACAAGCTTTAAATCTTTAGTAGCAAGGTCGGCATAGAGTTTCAGAAACACTTGTCTCAGTTTGTCATTCCCAGAAATCTTCTCTCTACAATCATGGTATAAATGGTAAATTTTTCAGATGTTTCTTGTCCAATGAAACACGGTCAATAGCTAGCATTATGAAAAACATTCTGCAATCTGCTATGGACTTTCGGTCTTGCTTAACTGGAAGCATTTTGGAGGCTAGATCCAATGATGAAAAATCGGCTGACAGTTTTTCTCAGATTGACATTTCACAGGTAATTCTTAGAATTTTTAAATTGCTGAGGATTGAAGGCCTTCATTGTTTAGTTGTTACCATTTGTTGATGCTAGTATTATCTAGATTCTTGGATGTGTAAAGATAATTTTGTGTGAACGCACCTTCCTTTATTATATGTATTCTTATCATACCGAATTCATGTTCAAAACTATCTATGAGTGGATATTTTATGTTCTAAATGAAACTGGTAGCGTTACCTAGTTGTTTTGTGTTGATCTTTGAACCAAAGATCAGATCGAATTTCACTCTTTTATAGAAATGCTTAAGAGTTCTCTTTTCCAAGTTCATTTCTTTGTATCCTGATGTAATATGTTTGAACAATGAGCTTTATTACGTATTATGGTGTCTGACAATAGGTTCAAATAGACATAGTTTAGTTTTTTATATGATGATGATTGATGCACCAGTGCTAATTCGTGGATGCCATCTTAATGCATCAGAAATTTAATTGGAGACATTGAGTACAAAGTAGTTTATGCGAAGTTGTGTAGTAAAGCATAATGAGAGGCCTACACAGATCTTGCAGTTTATGGTGCGGTCTGTAATTGATATAGGACTCTGTTACACCTTCTATCTTGCGATACCCCCACTTGTGTAAAGATGTAAATGGATGGATGTGGTGAAAATGATACTAGTAGATGATGGATAATTAATAGGGGAAGTATAAATGATATATGCCCTACTACTCCCTAAACCTAGCTTTGGTAAAGCATTGAAATTCGAGTCTTTACTGTCTAAGAGCATATATTAATATTTGACATAGGAGAAGCTCTAAATGTATTTTGTCACGTCTTGTTAATCCAATGCAAAATGAGAATTGAAAATGTACTAATAAAGCATCTAATCTACTGTCTTTGCAGGTGCTCTCAATAAGAACAACTTTTGCCAAGAATCTTAAAGAGTTGTACTCAACTTATCTCAGATCACCTAAGCATGGGGAATTCGGTATTTCACGTTTCTGGGATTATCTCAATTATAATGAGTATTATTCAGAGGTAGTTGGTAAACAAATGGGCCACCATATTTTTCCTTCATGAAGCTTCAGGACTACTGCTAACAGAGATTACCCCATTGTAGTTACGCACATTGTGCAATATTTCAAGTCTTTTGCAGAGACTCCCCGAAATGCTTTACATTACTCATATTACCATTTAGAAACCCCCGGGCCTTGGTGATAATTATCTACGTTTCTGTTATATTTGCAGTCGTGTACATGATATATGTATAGCTATGTAATGGAAATGTTTATGATGGTATAAAGTCATTACTTGTTTTGAATTTCATCATGAGTTCATTTTGTGAGGCATTTGTATGTAGCCGAATGAAAAATGTCTAGGAAGTCGGTTGCATCATGTTGTAATAGTAGCCAATATTCGTGGGAGATTTTCCCCGAGTAGTTGTACTATATAACCTTTTGCTCCCATATGTATTTTTTGTGCATTTGATATGGTAATTCTTTTTACTGCGAAAGTTGCGTAAAGATTTATGATACTTCTTAAGAAGCCTTTCTGTTGGCTGAACTCGTTAGGGAAGTTGAGTGTTATTTTTCATTGTGTAATTGCGTAGATGCGATAGCCAATGTTCGTGGAGGTATCAATTGAGTTGATACGGCGTTTCAACTTATTGTTTAAGGTCAGTAGTTTTCTTTAGGATCAGCCAAATTATGAGGAATCTCTCCCTAGCTCAGCTTGCTCCACGAACTCGCCTCTTGGCGGTGTAAACCATCAACATATTGTTTTTTTGCGGAAATTATCCCCCTTGTTTGGCCCCTATTAAGATTCCTCTTTCTTAATTTTAACCACACATATTCCAAATAAAATAATATTACACA
>CAIGRP010112972.1:0-35635 GCA_903798385.1 Fraxinus cuspidata | reverse complement strand
AAGAAAAAATAAAGATGAAGAAGGAGAAGGAGATCGCAGGGAGCGCCCAACCCCAAACCACTACCGCGCCGCTCGCAAGGAGATTGCCGGGAGCAGGGAGCACCGACAATCGTAGGGAGAGGAGAGAGAGAGAGGACCCAAAATGGATGGAAGTAAAGAGAGAGAACACGTTTTCCTTTTGTTTATTTTCGAAAACAATTTTTTAAAATGCCAAAAAGAACACATTTTCAACAATCTCAAAATAGAAACTCAAAACACAAAACATAAAATGAATTCAAAACACAAAGAGAACGGCTCCTAATTATCTATATAGTAGGATACATACAACTTAATATTGCATATTAATTTGTTAAATATGTTAGCACTTGTTGTGAATTGTAAGGCTTAAATTGTTCAACTCAGATCGACTTTTTAATTGAGTTATTTTGATGGATAACAGTTGGAAAATTCTATCAAAATATCTAACAAGGTCGAATGAAATTGGAAATAACCTTCTTTGGTCTACTCAACCTTCTAGATCATTTAATTCAAGAGTTAATGAAAATAATCGAGTTTATTCGAGTCAAAAAAGAACTTTTACATGAAAATTGAAGTCGAGAATCCATATGCCAAAGGATCCATGTTCTAATCATATCAAAGATTGGAGACTTTGACTATAGGCCCATTTGGAAGAGTTTGGGTTTCTCCTAGAAAATCTTAAAAAATTATTTTAGTTCAGTTTTATCTAAATACTCTTTAACCAAATAAAACACTTATAAAAATTATTTAAATATATTCAAAAGTAACTTTCTAATTTTGTAAGTATCTTTTGACTTTTTAAAAGAAATGTCAAATGAGCCCTACAATTTGCTAGGTTTGAAGTGTGCATAACAATAGACTTCCCGACTCCATTTTCAGTTTTCTACCAATTTGGTGAAGGCATTCTATTTTGCAATAAACCAAACAAGCAAGCACAATGTACAATAAGTCGACTACAAAGCTATACAAACAATTCCAACTGTATATGATAATGAAATTTACAAAAGTTCAGCTCAAAACCAGATATATAACCATGGCTACGGTCGACTAACATAAAAGAAACAAACAAATGCTTTTAAGAAACGAAAAATCTCTTTTTCTTGTTCGACCATAAGACAGAAGGCTCGATAATGATCCAACAATGAACAAAACATTGACTAGATTTAACTGCTCTTTTGTATCTCAAAAGAATAATCGAGCTCCAAATGGCATCTTTTGTCATCGTCTTCAAACTGCACAATTTCATACCAGAAAACAAAACCATGAGCAGAATGTTCGGCTAAGCTTAAGAAAAAGTAACTTTTTTGAATAGAATAGTGAGATTGCGTACTCACTCCAAAAAATACATAACTCCAAAAAATACATAATTTTGATAAAAGGTAGAACATGTTTGGCAACAAAAGTTTAAGTAACTTCTAACAGTAGAAAAACATGCTGTGACATTAATTGTTCATCTGACTTTTTCGAAGTGTCACTACCATTTAAGCAGCCTCAGCGAAACTTACCCTATTTTTCTATTAACCAAAGAGATCCAGTCGAGTGCCTACCAGCTTCCTCTAAAAGCTATTTTAGTCGCACAAAGCACTTTCGTAAAATTATCCAAACATGTTTAAGTTTCTAAACCTCATAAGCAATTTTGACTTTTCAAAAACCTTGTCAAACAGGCCATAAATTATCGGCTAAAAGAAAAAATCACACACGTCACATTGCAACTACATGCACCTGAAGCTTAGCTGTATATATTCCTCTCGCAAGCATCCCAGATGGAGTCGTCTCCTCCTCTAAGGTGTGTACATATGGTTCTCGTTGAGGAGCGAAAGTGCCCAACATACCTTTGCTTTGATCCACTACGAAGAAAATCAAAGGGAAAAATGGAAAAACAAACATGAGAAATAATAATATTGTTGAAGATTAAACGTGGGCGTACTTACCTATATTGACAGATGAAAAGAGAATGAGCCTCAAAAATGCTACAACAATTTTTCATGTATGTTACTAGCAGATGATTAACAGACTTCTCTACAAGCTTATTGTATCATTATAAAAAGTACTCTTTAATGATGAGCAAGTATTCTTAAAAAATTTCAGAATGTGCGCCATTATTAAAATATTTTCCACTCTACTCGGACAAAGGTTAAAAGTTCGAAAAGATGCAAGTATTCGGTAATGTGCGCAATATACAATGTGTAAAAAGGCAGATTCCGAACCTTGGAGTCCAGACTTCCAAACTGTATTTGTGTAGGCCAGGCCAGACACTATGTTGTGAAGAACTGTGAATGTTAGCTTAAGGCGGTAATCAGAGCCCTCTCTGAGACTAAAAAGTACATGCTTGCGCTGGTCTTCAGTAATAGGCAGGGGACTATTGAGCTCACCAAAATCAGAAGATATGATTCCGATTGATTGAAATTGAACTTCAGGCTCCATTTGTCCTGCAAAAGTAGGCACCATTACTATTGAAAAACCAAGATGTATATATAAAGGGTCCGACATCATGGATCGGTGATTTTTAAGACGAACCATTTAAATAACTTTCCAAGCAACCGAGAAGCTTCTCCTTCCATCTTTTTAAGCTCTCGTCCTCCTAAGGAAAATATATAAAATGGAATATACGAGTTCAAATTCTTAATATTGTGTGTGAATAAATGAGATATTGATGCATATTTCTTGGAATTCATTCGAGAATCAGAAAACAACTAAAATGTTGTTCGCGAATTACATTTTTTTGTTGTTGTTTTTGGACGGTTTCATACACATTGCTCCCACATCAATAACTCCTCACTCATGAATTCGAACACCTCGAACTTGAAGGTTTCAAAATACCAACTGAAAAAGTAAAACTTAAATAGTAGAACACCTTGAAATTTGTACAGACAACAATGATCAAAGCCCAAATGCCAATAGCAGAGGTCAAGAATAAAAACCCTCTTTGGTTATAAATTAGTGCTGGGCTATATTGACTGTTTTCCCCCAGAGTCCAAGAATATGAACCCCACCTCCTCTTAATGTGTTATCTTAATTCATTATCCCTGCTATTTAATAATCAAATTTCAGCTTCAAAACTGAAGAATTCATTGAAAACTCTCGTCTAAGAGCATAAACTGTTACGGATAAATTCTACATCGAATTACCGAAATATAGACTAGATTACTCCTCCTATTAAAGTTGACCTTTTAATAGTCTTAATATGGTATAACAGTCCGTTAAACTCCAGCGAGTTTAATCCATTAAGACTAAAAAATGAGCAAACGAATTTTAAAATTGGACTAATCAAACGAGACACTATCTTATGTGACATTTTAAAGAAAAATCCCATATAGAATAATTATTAAAACATAGACTAACGTATAAGGCTTAAACTAACCTATTAATTACGTACATTTTAAAATGGAACACTAGTCTTAGGGGGGTGTATTCAATCGAAACTTTTGAAGACTTTGGTGGACTTCTTTTAAGTGATGACTTCTGTGGATTTTGTGGATTTTTGAAAGATTTGTATGGAATTAGTGAAGTTTTTTTGTAGACTTACAAACTTTCATTTTAAAACTTTTAGAGACTTTTGTAAAATTCAAAAGACTTTTGAAAACTTTAATTTGCGATGGAATTTATATGGATCTTATGAAATTATCATATACGAGTGGTTATTCTCTCAATTCCCCTTCTCCTTCCTTTTCCCCCATATAATAAATTTTTTTTAAAAAAATAACAATTTAAGTTCTTAAATAAATAAATAATATAATAATACTTATTAAAAATAAATTTAATATTTAGTATTATTAGTATAATATACATTGGAAGAAAAAAATTATATATTTAAATTTAATTATAAATTAGTTTATATAAAATTTTATGATTTAATTAAAAATAGATATTTATAAGAAAAAAAAGAAAAAATTTTATTATTATTAGTATAATATACCATAATAGAAAAAAACTATATATTTAAATTTAATTATAAATTAGGTTATATAAAATTTTATGATTTAATTAAAAATAGATATTTATAAGAAAAAAAAGAAAAAATTTTATAAGAATACAATTTAATTTTTTTTTCTAGAAAATAGAAATAAATAATAAGAGAGAGAGATAAAATTGAAAAATACAATTAATAGAAAAAATAAATTGTAATCATAATTCTAATATTCATAGAAGGGAAAACGAAAGAGAAATATTGAAAAATACATATATATTTTTTCTTTTTCCCTTTTTTTTTTTGTGAAAGTCTCCCAAAATCTTGTGATTAATGAGAGACAAATTTTGAAATTTTCTTTTAGTACTTTCTACTTAAAAGTTAGTATCATAGAGACTTTTATAAAAGTCTGTTAAAGTTTTTAAAATTTGAATACCCAAAAACTTATAGAGACTTCTAAAAAGTTTTAATTGAATACACCGAAATTTTTAGAAACTTTTGAAAAGTTTATAAAAGTTTCAATTGAATACATCAATACTTTTAGAGAGTTTCCAAAAGTCTACATTGAATACCCCTAAATTTTTTAAATCCTAAAAAGTTTTTAAAAGTCTCAATTGAATACACCCCCCAAAATTGTTGCCGAATAAAACCATTATATTAGGCCACTTTAAAATTGCTAATATAAAATATTTTCCCATTATTACTTTTTAATTAGTTGTAATAACCTGATTTTCGCAATTTTTATAAAATTTTGTTATTTCTCAAAATATTACTTTGAATGCTGACCGTTACCAATTTTTCCCCTCCCAATTGAAGCCAGGCCCAAATTGATTCTGGGCAGTGGACTTTGCTGCTTCGGCCCAAAATATGCGCCTTTAACCCTTCCCAATTTCTTCTCTTCGAAGAGCCCCCATTTCCGAGACCCTACAAATTGAATCATAATTTCATCCTAATAGTAGATTAATAAACCAATTCTCAAAGTTTCGATACTATAAATTGAAGTGAAATCAATCATTTTAATGAAATGGCTTTGACGAATTTCATACTGACGGTGGCCGGAGTGAGTGCAGTGGTTCTTCTATTGAGGAGCGATGTGAAACATTCCGCCACCATTTTCCGCCGTAACGTCCGCCATATTCGTAATTGGCTTGAAGAAGAATCCGCCACTTCCGCTAAGTACGCTCTCCGGTTTTATGTATTTATGCATGGTTTTATCTGATTATAGACATTTTTTTCCTGTTATATTAACCTTGTTAGTTTCTAGTTTTCTGGAATTTTAATGGTGACTATTGTTGTGGTGTTCATGTTGAGTATTTTTGAAATTTGAGGCCTTGTTTAGCTAAGCTTAAAAGGTTTACTTTTAAATGAATTATTAAGTTTTAAAGTAATTAATTCTTTTATTGAAGTTAAAAATAAGTAAATGCATTTTTTTTTTGTTACTTAAAAGTAATGTGAAATAAGTTATCCAGAATGATTTCCAAGTAACTTTCAAGTCAATAATGCTCTGTGTTGTTTTTTGGGGTGGAAAGCATTTGAGAAAACGCTAATGTTTGATATTTAAGGTAAACTGGTGAATGACGTTCGGCTATGTTAAGGAGGTGAAGGTTGATTGGTTATAATCATTGATGTGGTTTCTGCACTAGGATGTGAAAGAAGCTTCCTACACGTAACACTTTGATATTGAGAATAGCTGTATGTGTAATTTCTTCTTAAAGCACATTTGAGATGTATGTTTATTTCAGTTCAAGATGAGTACATTTTTTTATTTTTTAGAGTTAAGTAATTATCAAAGGAATCAACTCTGAATATGGTTCTTTTAGACTCAAGAATTCGGCCTTTGAAGATAGTTAGAGAAAAATGTCACACTGGTGTTGTGGATGGGATATTGGTTGTAATTTGTTTTTCAATGCCAAAAGTCAACGAGAAATTCCTCATTGGGATATCTCTATAGGTCTGAACAATGATATAATTTTGTAATACCGTCTGGCTGTTGGACTTTGATCACGATTGAGCATCTACCCCAATTCTTTTCAAATTAATATACTTGCATCAGCTATAAAGTTATCCACTATCTTTGCATTGAGAGCTTTTGCATTCATTTTCATTTATGTTATTTGTTGCTGCTTTAAAAGAATGTGTGCCATGCAAGTGACTGGAATCAAAGAATTAAACCAAGAAGCTTGGAGTCTGTATGATTTTAGTTTTCATTCAGTGAACTGTCATAGTTAGCAAGTTGTATTTTATTATACATCAGTGGATGATGTAGACTTAATAACTAATTGTTAAGATGGTATTGGGTTCCCGTGCCCACCCTACCCTCTTACTTTTACACATGCAAAACGCAAAACAATTTTTATTTTGAAAGGAAAAGAATATTACTCCCGCCTCCTAGTCCTAGGAGAAACAAAATCTTAAAAGTTAATATTTGGGAACAGAATTCAGGTTGAGTTTTAGGTGTTACTTGGGTTTTGAAGACTTGAGCATCCATTTCCTGTGAGGTCCTTTTTTGGTATGGAACGTGTTGATCACTTTTGCAGTTTTGCAGGTCAATTTAATGGAAGCTACATGTATGTAACATGAATATGACTTGTAATTCGTCTTTTGATCTTGTTCTAGGGAAATGGAGAAGACAAAACCAAAGGAAATACCTGGAAAAGATTTTCCCAAGGAGGACAAGCACTAGATCCAATCTGGTTCATTGAAGAGTTTTTGTGGTTTTTATTTGTTCATGTGTCGTATAATTCTTGATTATGGTTTAATTTTAGTGCACAAGAATGTCCCTTTTTCTTCTACACCCTTTCCTCTTGACTTTCCTGTGTAATATGTTATCAAAAGACACTAGATCTTGGTTCGGTCTATATATGATTTCTTTTGGCATATAGCAAAAGTTCATTTTGGTATAAAATCTCCAACCAGCCTAGTAGCTGTGTCAATTGGACATATTAAGTGTGGTCACCTAAAAAGATGAGCATTATTCTAAGTGATTTTGTACTTTTAGCCCCTGTTTGAGCTACATTATATATTTCATTATTATTTTTCTACTTATTTTAATTACACATTCTCCAATGAATAACTTTTCATTCTTTTTAAACTACATATTTCACATCACATCAACCAAAAAAATACATTCTCTCCAGCCTACCAAATAAAGGCTATTATGTAATTTGCTGTGTATTCGTGCAAAGATCAAGCAATGGCTCGAGGATTACCATAAAGTACAAACTAGTAAAAAGGAAAGCAAGTCAGAGAGAGGATGTTAACGATCAAAAGTCTAACGGTCCGTTTGATTGCAAAAATGGAATTTGGGTGGAGAAAAATGAATTTCAGGGAATTGAATTGCACAGAATTTGTTTTACTGAGAATTGTTAATTAATTGTGTTTGATTGGTATAATTTTTTACATGGAAAATATTGAAATTTTAAATATTTTGATATTCGTTTGGTTTTATTTTCTATGGAGATTGTCCATTAAAGGGATATAATTTGTAACATTTGAGGATAAAATTTGTTTCCATTGCAATAAATAAATAAATAAAATAAAAAGGGAAAAACTTTTCCTCAAAAATCAAGAAAAAAATGACCGAAAAGGGGGTTGGGTGAAAATCATTTGCCAAGAAAATTTTGCATATCAAACAAGCAAAACGGTGGAAAATGGAAAATCAATTTCTAGTTCCATAGAAAAGAAATACTATAAAAAAGGGTAAGTATTTTTATCATGGAGTTGATTCTTCTCAGTCCCTTGCAGTAACAGCATGTTTGGAAGTGTGTATAGATGTATTAAATTATAAATAGATAAAAAAAATTGGTAAACAAGTGGATAGTATTTGTGATTTCCTCGAAATTTGTGAATAAAAAAGTGACTTGTATTTTTATAAATAGTTTATAGACGGGAGCCAACCATAGTTGTGCCATTCCTCTACCAAATTAGGATCAGGCAAGAGGGAGAAAAACTAGCAAGTGTGCAGGTTAAGAATAACGATTTTAAAAAATAGGCTATTACAAGTCTCACCAAGATGGGCTTGCTTAGTGATTAGTTGAAATGTGGCCCAAAATTAGAAAATGGGTTGGCCTTGTAACGACCCATATTAGTTCTAGTGGAAACTACACACCAGCCTATTTTTAAATATGACAATTCAAAAATAAGATGTAATGTTTACTTAATAATAAATCAGGTGATAATTCAATAATTTAAAGTTAAACTAATCCCCACACATTCACCCTACCTCCCAATTAACTCCCAACCCAATTTCAATCCCAATCCTATCTTCTTTCTCTACCCACTCAACTCCCCCCTTTCTAAATTCCGGCGCTAGGAATGAAAAATCTGGTGCCTTACCTCACAAATGCAATACTGTGTTTCTAATGGAAAATCTTATTGCTTTTAGTAATTAGTGTGAAATATTTGGAGGTTTTTGTTGTGATTGTTTTGTTTTGTTTGGGAGATGAAGCTTTAATTTCGGAGAATTCTACACTTAAGCTTTCAATGTTGACATTGAAATATGTGCTTTTGAATTTTTCTCTTTTTATTTTTTTGGTGTCTCTCTATTTTTTTGGAGCATTTTGATTTTGATTATTTGTACACAAAGCTAATGCTGTAGTAGTGTTCAAGATCTCTGTAAATTCAACTGATGGTAAGAGTATAACTTTTAGGAAATGCCTTTTCTAATGAGAATTCAACTAATAGATTCACAACTGTACAATGAATCATCGTTCCGAAATGACATCAAGCGGTGTTGCTGCTGAGCCGACTCGTTGGGCCTCTTGGATCTTGCTTTTGATCGGTGAGGTCGGAGGTGTTGTTTGGTAGTGATGGTGGTGGTGATGGTGTTGGAGTTAGGTTGGGTAGAATTAGAATTGTAAAAAGTGGGTTTGATACCAATTATTTAGGTGATTAGTGTCGATGACGATGATAAGTTATATGTCACATATACCAGATCACGTGTCATTGTGCATTGGTCTTAGATCAAACAGAACTGATCACAGATCATGTTTACATTTCAAAGTCACAATTCACGTGTGGTGGTGATAGGTCACAGTCGCATGTGCATAGGTCACAGATCAAACAAAACTGGTTACAAACCATGTTTGCAGGTTACAACTCACAATCAATAGGTCATAGATCAAAATTAATTGATTGTCACATGTCTTCGTGCACTGATAACAAATCACAGATTCAATTTCATAGGTAATGTGTCTTATTGCATATATAAGATCAATGTCCACATATCACGGATCCAAGAAAACTAGTCACAAGAGATTAGACCAATATTGCATGTAACAGTTTACATGTCCTGTTAAAGTGTATATGTCACATGTCACAAATTCAAGAGAATTGGTCACATGCCATTGATTTCTTTGAACTGGTTACAAATTCAATTGACCAAATTTCGACGATAGGAATTGAAGTTATTTGCCCTGGTGAGTACTCAATAGATTCTCTTCTTGTTTGATCTTCAAATACACAACATTGACGATTCCAAATTGTGATCTCAATCGTCCGACGAGTTTCAATTAACCAAATTTCGATAGTGAGAATCGAAGTTATTTGCTCCGACGAATTCTCTGTAGATTCTATCTTTCTTCAATATTTTAGGAAGATGTTCTTTGCAGATTTTTGTTCAATATTTTCGGAAGTTGTTCTCTGTAGACTCATCTTTGCTCCGACAACGTTATTTGGATTATATGTAGATTCCATCTTAAAATTCTCGTCAATAATTCTGCTAAATTAAAAATCTAAACAAATTGATGTACTCATAAATCTCGATTCGAGTGGATGATGGTGACTGTGAGATGTGATGGCAACGGCCGAATGCCGGTGATTGTGAAGGGGGATGGTGGAAGGTGGATGGCAGCGACTGTGAGAGGGAATGACAATGGGGGGATATCAGTGACTGGCTCGAGAGATATATAATGTATTATTTTATACATTATATGTAGAAATCCTAAAGGTTATACAATATCATTGTGATTGATTCCTGTACCACATTTAGACACTACCATAGTTAGGGAGATTGTAATTAGGCAAATTTTCTTTCATCCTAATTTCGGAGATTCCTTTCATTTTCCCTAAGCCCATTTGTACCATAAATTGTAGTCTGTATCATTAGAAAAAATAAGAAACTCTGAAAATTATTTTCTACTTTCATGGTATCAGAGACGGGCTCTCTAAAACCTAGAAATCAATGAAGTCATCGTCGTCAACAGTAAAGGCTCCATGACCTCTAAATCCTCCCACAACGAGGCAGAAATTCACTCTGTAATAGGTTCGATTAGAGCTAAAAACTCATCATTTCAACTCACTGTGGAAAAGTTTAATGGAAGAAACTTTAGAGAATGGGTTCAATCAATCGAATTGGTAATAAATGACAAAGGAAAGCTGGATAAACTGACCAGAGAGACGAAGTAGTCAATGACGCCGCCCTCTTACCGAAATGGAAATTCGAAAATTCGATTTTCACAACATGGCTTGTGAGTTCCATAAAGCAATCCATAGGAAAACATACACTTTCCTCTTGACAGCGAAGGATATCTGCGACGCTATCAAAGAAATGTACTCGTCCTCTGAAAATTCTTCACAAATTTTTGAAATTAAGACACGGCAAACAAGGAGAAAGGGAAGTCACAGATTACTATTTGAAAATGACCACCTTCTGGCAAGAACTCAACCTCAGATGCAACGATGAATGGGAATGTCCGACTATAGTGTTAAATACTAAAAAGGCTCGTAAATGAAAGATTTTGAGTTTCTCGTCGGCCTCAATCGGGAAATAGATTACGTGAGAGGAAGAATCTTAGTTGAAAGCCGCGCTGCCTTCAACGCGAGAAGTATTCGCTGAAGTCAGAAGAGAGGAAAATCGGCAGAAGGTGATGTTGAAGGGAGAGATGATCAGAGTCGGAGAAGTGGAAATGTCGGCCATAATGTCTAAAGAAATTGGGTCTACCGGATTAACAGGAATTAGGCCTAGGTCATCCATTTTTTGGCCTGCAATGTCTTCATTAGGCTTGGATTATCTAACGTTGGACCACCTAATTTCAAACCTGTTGGAAATTTGAAATTTGGGCTTGCTGGTATTGGACCAGAAATGACAGTCCTACTATTAAAAGGTACAACATATAGGTAGGTTGGGCCAAAACAGCAAAAGGGACGACCTTGATGCAAACACTGTAGCAAATCGAGACACCAAGAGGACACCTATTGGGATATTCACTACAAGCCTCTCAACTAGAAACCGAGACATAACTCTAACAATTGTGGCTATCAAGTGTTGGTTGATCTAAATGAAAACATTAAGGAAACTAAGAGCTGTGCAATCAATTCAGAGCAATTGGAACAAATCTATCAAATTTTCTCTACCCTTCAAACTCCAAGTCAATCTTCCACACACGGCCCTTCAAGTTCGCTAGCCCACAAAGATAGTTTTCTAATAGCCTTAAGTACCTCATCAAAATATAGGACTCCCTGGATTATTGACTCAGGTGTCTCCAATCATATGATGGATTCTTATCATCTCTTTACCTCATACTCTCCCTGTTCCGACAATATTAAGGTTAAAATTACAGATGGATCACTTTCATCTGTTGCAGGAAATGGAGTATTCGTATTTTTAAATCTATCATGTTTCGAAATTGTCGGGTAACCTACTGTCTATTAGTCAGTTAATAAAATATTCTAATTGCTTAGCTAAATTATTTCCATCTCACCGTATATTTTAGAACATATAATTGGGGAAGACGGTTGGCAGTGCTAACAAATGTGGTTTTACTACTTTGAAGAAGTTGATGTGAGTAAACAAAGTCAAACTGCAATTTGTGATTCTATGTTTATCTCTAAGGATAGTGAAATTTTATTATGGCATTATAGAATGAGTCACCTTACCTTGCAAAATTTAAGACATGTATTGCCTTAGCTAAATTATTTCCATCTCACTGTAAATTTTAGAACATATAATCGGGGAAGACGGTTGGTAATGCTAAGGGTTTTACTACTTTGAAGAAGTTGATGTGAGTAAACAAAGTCAAACTGCAATTTGTGATTCTGTGTTTATCTCCAAGGATAGTGAAATTTTATTATGGCATTATAGAATGAGTCACCCTACCTTGCAAAATTTAAGACGTGTATTGCCTTCCATCTTTTCGAATAAAACATCAATTGACTTTCAACGTGAAATATGTGAACTTGCTAAACACCAATGCACTACTTTTCAAAATCCACATATAAAAAATCACAATTTACTATCATTCACAGTGATCTATGGGGTCCCTCACAATTCCCCAACCGGACTCATACAAAATGGTTTGTCACATATATAGATGATCATACTCGAGTTTGTTGGGTTTATCTGTTGAAAGAAAAAAATGATGTCCGTTTTGTGTTCATTAACTTCCATCAAATGATTCAAACACGATTCCAAACACAAATTCAGATTCCGTACACTGATAATGGTACTAAGTACTTCAATACCACTTTACGAGACTACTTAAAAAATACAAATATGCCAAAAAATGTTATGGGGAGATGAGATCTTAACATTAACCTATCTCATCAACAGAATGCCTAGTCGTACTCTTTCCTTCGAATCACCTATTCAGAGACTTCTAAACATTTTTCCTAACTATGTTCTGAACTCAGATATTTCTCTCAATGTGTTTGGTTGTATTGACTTCGTTCACATTCATTCTCATCATCGAGGCAAACTTGATCCTCGTGCAATTAAGTATGTTCTCATCAGATACTCACCCACTCAAAAGGGGTACGAATGCTATGATTCATCAACAATAAAAAATATTTGTTAGCCTTGATGTTACATTCTTTGAAATGACACCTTCTAATAGCCCTCTCATTAGGGAGAGATTTTAAGGGAGAAAGATTAGGTCTTAAACTTTTATATACCATCTTTCGAGCCTATCCAAAACACTGAACCTGTCACACCACCCCGTTCTAATATGCCATGTATAGAGGAAAACTTAAACTAAGAGGAAGATGTAGAAAAATAAATTGACATGGAGATGCTAGTTTACTTAAGAAAGCAAAAATCAGAGGAGAATGTCACACTTGAAGTACTAAGAGAGTTGGAACCAATGATAGCTCCAGATCTCATAAGTACAAACCTCCAGATATCAATCTACCTATTGCACTAATGAAACAAACTCGGTCATGTACTCTCCATCATATTTCAAAATTCAAATCTTATAATACTATTTCTGCAGGATCCCATACTTTTACATCTAATCTTGATAGTATAGATATCCCAAAGAATATTCAAGAAGCTTTGAAAATCCCAAAATGGAGAGAAGTAGTGATGGAGGAAATGTGAGCGCTAGAAAAAAAATGAAACGTGGGCGGTAATGAATGTAGGGTGCAAATGTGTCTTTAATGTTAAATACAAAGCCAATGGAATGGTAGAACAGTATAAAGCTTACCTTGTTTAAAAAAGATAAACACATACATATGGCATTGACTACATAGAGACATTTGCTCTAGTAGCAAAGTTGAATACAATCATGGTTCTATTGTTGGTAGCAGCTAACTTGGATTGATCTCTTCAATTACTAGACATTAAAATGTGTTCTCGAATGGAGAACTGGAAGAAGAAGTTTTCATAACATTACCACCAGGTTTTTGTAAAAGGAATGAGGAAAATCGGATCTATAAACTCAAGAAATATTTGTATGGCCTCAAACAGTTATATAAAGCACGGTTCGATAGATTTGCAAAGGTATTGAAAGGCTAAGGTTATCAACAATGACAATCAGATCCATCATGTTCTTCAACTATCAGAAAATGGGACGAAGACCATATTAACTGTATACATTGAAGATATAATCCTAAAGTTGAGGTCGAAAGACTCAAAAGAAATCTAGCTACTGAATCTAAAGTGAATGATTAGAGACGGATGTGGTATTTCTTAGGAATGGAAGTGGCAATATCAAAAAGAGATATCAGTGTTTCACAATGAAAATATATTCATGACTTCCTAATTGAAAACACATATGCTCGGATGTAAACCAAGTAATACACAAATTGACACAGGTTGGACAGTAAAACTTCCAATCAAGATCTACTGTGATAACAAAGCAACAATCAATACTTTTCTTAATCCAATTCAACATGAACGAACTAAACATTTAGAAATGAACAAACATTTTATCAAAGAAAAGGTTGAAGATAGAGTTATCTACATGACATGTCCTTACGAAAGAATAAACTGCGAACTTATTCACCAAAGGATTACCTCGACAAAGATTTGACAATTCACTTGCAAGTTGGATAAGGTCAACGTTTATTATCCAACTTGATGGGGAGTGTAAAAATCCTAAAGATTGTACAATGTAATTGTGATTGATTCCTATATCATATTTAGACATTACAATAGTTAGAAATATTGTAATTAGGCAAATTTTCTCCTCCTAATTTAGGAGATTCCTTTCCTTTTCCCTCACCTCATTTGTACTATAAATTGTAGTCTGTATCATTAGCAAAAATAAGAAATTCATGAAATTATTTTGCTACTTTTATTATATTTATTAATTACCAATTAAATTTTGAACTTTTAAAACTTTTCTCGTAAAATTGATTTGGGGTTTAATTAATAATTGAGTTATGTATTCTTCCCTTAATGCACCGCTTCATAAAAGATTTCAGAGGCAATACATGGTGTAAAACGTCGAATTTTAAGATCGCGCTTGTTAATTAGAAACGTACATTTGTTGCAATTTAAAAATCTTAGCCTGAAAGACCATGTAAAATAGCCTCGATCGAACTTTTTGAAGTTCCTTTGGAATTTTTTTTTTAAAAATAATATCTTCATAAAAATAAAACATTCAATACCTTGAAAAGAAGGAACAAGAGACGGTTTACGCTAACGGACATTGCTACCATATAACTTCCTATGACGCGCTAATTTATGCCCACACTTATTTGAATCGCCAAACGGACTCTAATTAACATGAAGTTTTTTCAAAAACTCTAAAATTTATTCATGTTCAACATACATAAATGTCATGAATTTGTAAAAATCACCATGCCTTTCACATCTTCAATCCATTGGCCTGTCAATTATTTGTAAAACTTCATAAGGAAGAGAGTATAAAAATTAAAAATACTTCATAGGAATAATTCATTGTGCATATCCGAATTCAACTAATTAAAATGTTGAACATTTAAATTCATACTATTAACTTTGAACATATAAGGATTTTCGACAAAATCCACATTCTAAAGAACTTATCATCGAGCCCGAAGAATCCTTTAGAGTTCAAAAGACCTATTGTACCGATTTTGGCCAAATATAATTTTTCTCATGAAAAACTTGTACAAAATTATGTTAGAATATGTGCCCAATAATAAATGATTTATAAACATTGGATGATGATACTACCAAAAACTTGTACTTGAACGCACTCGAACCGAATAATTGAACTCCGTATGATCTAATCTTCAATACCTGAAACAAAGGCGTCGAGGTATGTCATCATCGTCCCTCCGATATTTAACTCAGAAAGAGAATTTGTGCAAAAGGTTGTTTGATGGAATAATACGAAAAACGTACCTAAATAATGAGGCTAGGTCATGTATTTATAGATGGTGGAGAGGGAGTCCTAAAATGATTCAACTTCTTGCAGTCCTTATCCTTGTTATACAAGGTAATTGTATTATATTAGAAGTGCACAGTTTAAGTTAGAATCAAATTTGTAGTAGGTTGAGAGTTTGTATTTAAATAGGAAAAGTGGGGAGTTGTAGTTAAAATATGATTAACATTCTTAGAAAACGTGAGATAAGAGCAAGGAGACCGAACAAAAGTACTACAAGCTCGACCTCCTCGATTGACCCCGACTTTTACATAAACCCCGATCTTGGAGTTGGCACACTTGAGGTAGGTTAAGTTAGAGCAATTAGCTCGAGCTCGGGCATAATGCACTACTACTCATCACAGGCCCCCGTGCATCTGGGTCGCAACTAAAAATTTCATGCTAGGAGTTGAGATGCAGCGAGGTGCAATAGCCAGAGATCGAACTACTTGGGCTATTTGTGCATAATAGCTGTATGTTTGACACGAATTGGACACGTGTAGGGCAGAGGACGAGCGACATTGGATGGAAGACACGTGGCATGATCCAAGGGCCAGGATTGCACTCCTTTGACCTTCCTCTGACCCCTATAAATACCCCTTTTTCACCCCTCATTTTTTCATTTTTTCACTCTCAACTCTCAGTAAAAGCAGTTCGAGTTTGGGGCTTAGAGGGGTTTTTGTGAGTGATCACTTTAAGAGGTAAGTGTTCGAGCTCTTAAGTTATTTATTTTTAGTATAACGCCGAGTAGTAATAGTGAGGGGTCGAGTAATAGCAATAGTCAGTCTTCTAGGAGTTCGACCACTAGGAGCCCCGAGGTAGAAGGTGCTTCCATCAATCCTATGGCCATACATATTGCCTCGCACCTCGAGGTCGAGACAACCTTGACATACCCTAGGGGAGCGACCAAGTACAAAGAACATGTGGGTATAAAAGTCGCCAGGGCATTCGGGGTTATGCCCTAAGTGACGTTAGGACCCCCGAGACCCATTAAACAATAGTAGATGCTTGAGAGGAAGAGATGACTTTCTTTAGGGATGCCCTCAAGGTCGGGCTTAAGTGTCCTCTTTACCGGTTCTTTATCTACTTCCTAACCTTTTTCTTTATATTTTCGGGCCAATTAGCCACTAACGAGTGGAGGCTCTTGATTTACTTTTTTATTTTATGTAGATGCCTCAAGGTAGAGCCTAGGATCACCTCTTGAGGATGGTTTTTTATTTGAAGTTCTCGCCAGAGTACGATTGTTTTGTGTATTTATCCACCAATGGGGGTTTAGGACACCAAAAACACCGAGCTCTCTCCGGAGTTGGAAAGAGCATTTCTTTTTTGTTAAACCTCAAGACCCCAACCACCCATTTAGCCTGAGGTGGGAGATCCCTAATAAGGATAGGTTTAATGAATATCATGCATATTTCGAGGTTTTGGAGAGAGATAGGTTGATGCTAGTGATTCATGACTCTCTTGCAACTAGAATTGATTATTTACCCGACAATGATACCCTCGATCTCGCCAACGTGAGGAAAATCGAGGGTATGAGCCTTAACTCTTACTATTTCTATAAACTTCCCTAACTAATATCGAGCTAATGCCTTGTTAATTTTTGCAGATGGAAATGTCTTTCGATCCCTCCAAGCTCCTCGTGAAGATGCATCACAAGGCAAATTGCCCAAAGTCCAAAGTGCCTGCCCTATTGAAGGAGAAGAAATGAGCTTGAGAGGGAGCTCCAAGCAAGATCCCTAGCGCGATTCGATAAACATCGAGAAGCCCAGCCTCTCCGCCATAGCCATCTCCTCGAACTACAGTTCGTACTTCCACTCCTCGCACCACACCGGAGATAGTGGACCTTGAGGATGACGTACTTCTACCCAACTCGATGTTGGAGGAACATGCTCGATGCCTCCTCATTTCGAGTTTAGTGAACAAGTACTTGGATGAAGTCGAGCCCACTGAGGAGGTGATGGCACTCGAGCTCCTGACTCTGAAGGAATGGACTCGACCTCGAACTAGTTTTTGTATTCTCTATCGTTTGCTATGATATTAACTTTTCATTATCTTTCAAGCCTTGAGCTGGCCAGGGTTTGGCTATGAAGAGCCTGTGCACATTAAGCAAAGTGAATGGCTCGAGGTACAGAACAAGGAAAAAGATAAGCGAATTTGAGAGCTTGAGGTCGAGCATGATCCGGAGCATGTCGAGACAAGAAAAGCTCAAGATCAAATAGGGGTGGCCAAATACGAGGTCGAGGAGGCCAAGCTCGAACTTATTCATGCTAAAAACAAGTTCGAGGACTAGCTAGGGAAAGCTCGAACTCAAGTAGTTGAGGAGCTTAAAGAATCTGAGGAGTTCGGGACAATGCTGGGGCAATATGGTTCGAGGTCCTACCATTATGGTCTAAAACTGGACACCAAGCTACTTGACGGCTCGAAGCCTATCATCGAGGATCTGAAGTCGGTCAATGAGCTTCCCAATGAGCTCGAGTGTTTAGCGTTGGATGCGGAAAAGGAAGAAGCTGCTAAGGTCGAGACTCCTAGTCACGATGAACCTACAGATGTTACGGACCTAGATTAGGCCCTACTCGACCTTTGTTTATATATATATTTTTTAAAATTGTAACAAGTACATTGCCAGATCTGGGTTTATTTTGTCATGTTAATGTTTAGCTCGATATTTTGTCTTGCATTTTTGTTGTGAATCATGTTCGTTCTTTTAAAACATATATCAAGGTTGAGCTCCTAAAAAGATCATGTCTTTGTTCGGTTTGCAATTTGTATGTAGCTCAAGCGTGTTACTTAACAATTTTTTGGCCAACATGCTCGAGTTTTTTGTTCAATATGTAGCTCGAACATTTTACTTGACCATTTTTTGGCTAATAAGCATGAGTTTTTCGTTCACCATGTAGTTCGAACATTTTACTTGACCAATTTTTGGCCAATAAGCTCGAGTTTTTCGTTCATTATGTAGCTGGAACATTTTACTTGACCAATTTCTGGCCAATAAACTATAGTTTTTCGTTCAATATGTAGCTCTAGCATTTGAGTTGACCAGTTTTTGGCCAATAAGCTCGAGTTTTTTGTGTAATATGTAGCTCAAGCATTTCACTTGACTAGTTTTTGACCAGTAAGCTCGAGTTTTGTTTGATGATGTAGGTCGAGCATTTTACTTGAGCTATTTTTTTCATGTGTGAGCCTTGAGGTCGCTCATGGATAGTGAGTACTATTCCCGTTCTAGGCCTCAGAATAATTTGATTTTGAGGAACATTGGGTGTATTGAGGTTAGGGCAGAGCCTTATGCTATTTTAATGTACTAGCTGCATGCACGAGAGACGGACTTACACTAGTTTAATGAGTTAGCTGCATGCGCGGAGCACGACTTTACGCTAATTTAACGTGTTTGCTGCATGTGCGGAGTACAACCTTACGCTAATTTAATGTGCTAGCTGGATGTGCGGAGCACGACCTTACTCTAGCTTAATGTGCTTGCTGCATGCGCGAAGCACGACCTTACGCTAGTTTGATGTGTTTGGAACAAGTTCTTACCGTCGAAACAAATTTCAAATAGCAAAAGAGTACAAGGGCAAATAGGCCATAATTGAAAAAATAAACTGTTTGAGGGCATACAAGCCCGAACTAGAACCAAAAATAAAAAAAAGGTAAAAGAGAGCTATCTAAGTATAAAATAGAAAAATGAACTACCTAGATATCTGGGTGCACAACTAGCTACTTGTAATAAATTTTCAAGTTGTTAGCATTCCAAGGCCTCGGGAGTGGTCTTCCCAAGGTATCCTTCAGGGTGTATGCACTACCTCTTACATTTCATATGACCTTAAAAGGTCATTCCCATACAGGTCCTAGTTTCCTTTGGGGATGCTCAGCAGCTTCTGCCCTCCTAAAGACTAAATCACCAACCCTAAAGTGCCTTGGTGTTGAAGTGCCTTGCCATTTTGTTTTGATAACTTCTTCAAGGCTTGTTCTTGTATTTCTTCAAGTAAGTCAAGGTGTTCGTTCGTTTCCCCCTTGATGTGGGGCTCAACCTTCCTCTGTGTTGAAAGGCCGATTTCAATTGGTTTTGTGGCCTCCACGCTAAAAGCTAGCATGAAAGGGGTCTCACCGTTGCAGTCTTATGGGAAGTCCAGTACGTCCAAAGTATAGCGGACAGTTCTTTAGGCTACTACATCTGGCATCCCCGATCCTATTTGATGGTCTTACAATATAATTCGGTTAGTTATTTCGACGAGACCATTACACTAAGGGTATGAGACTGAAGTCAGGTGGTCGTCAATCCCGAGGTTAGCATAGAAGTTTTTGAATTGAGAATTATCAAATTGTCGTCCACTGTCCATTATCAGCACTTTTGGTATCCCAAACCTACAAACAATGGACTTCCACACAAATGATCTGAGCTTGGGTTCTGAGATGACTGCCAAGGGTTCCGCTTTTATCCACTTGGTGAAGTACTCCACTGCTACATCAAGGAATTTCAGTTGACCTCTAGCCAAAGGGAAAGGTCCAATGATGTCGATTCCCCATTACTCAAAAGGGGTAGCACATGGGATGGAAGTTAGTTCTTCAGTGTGAATATGTATAATATTTTCGAACCTCTGGTAGTTGTCTCACCTCCTTACATAATTCGATGCATCCTTCTTCATGTTAGGCCAATAATATCCATACCTTATGAGCTTGTAGGCACGTGCACGAGCTCCTTGATGATTGCCACATATACCTTTATGAACATCCGCTAAGGCTTGGATGGATTCAGAATTCTTACGTAGTTTGATGCATCATTCTTCATACGAGGCCAAGAATATCCATACCTTATGAGCTTGTAGGCAAGTGCCCGAGCTCCTTGATGATTTTCACATATACATTCGTGAACCTTTGTTAGGGCTTGGAGAGACTCAGAGGGTTTGAGACAACTAAGGCAGGGTAGTGCAAAACTCCTGCGAAATAAGACTCCTCGAATAATGCAGTACCTCGATGCTCTAGTCTTAATGCTTCTTGCTACCCAGGGGTCAGATGGTAGGTCTCCGCTATTTAAGTACTCCAATATTGGATCCATCCAAGAAGGCCCATGATCAATGTCCATGATGATTTGCTTCTGATTTATGCTAGGCTCTATCACCATCTTGATATATACCGTTCTATCCAATCCATCTATCCCCATAAACATAAGTTTAGATATTGTGTCGACCTTCGCATTGTCAGCTCCAGCAATTTTAATGATCTAACAACTTTTAACTCCCTATTGTGAAGATGGTAAAGCAAATGTTGCAATCACTGATGGTGGTGGTGATGATCCAATGACATACAAGATGACGATGGAAAATGTTGATTGAAATAAATGACAAGAAGCCATGAAACTAGAAATGTGATCCATGTACTCCAATTCAGTCTGGAAACTTGTAGATTTACCAAAAGGCGTACAGTTTGTTGGTTGTGAATGGATCTACAAGAAAAAGAGAGGAGCCGATGGGAAAGTACAAACTTTCAAGACAAAGCTTATGGCAAAATGTTTTACCCAAAGAGAAGGAGTAGACTATGAGGATACTTTTTCGCCAGTAGCCATGTTAAAATTCATTCGAATTCTCTTGTCCACTGCTACTCATTATGATTATGAAATATGGCAAATGGATGTGAAGAAAACGTGTTTAAACGATCATCTTGAAGAGACCATACATGGTCTAACTAGAAGGTTTCTAGAAAAAAGGCCAAGAGAAGAAAGTCTGCAAACTACAAAGATCCATTTATGGACTAAAGCAAGCTTCTAGATCATGGAACATCAGATTTAATGAAGCTGTAAAATCTTATGGTTTTGATCAAAATCTAGGTGTACCGTGTATCTACAAACATATAGAAGAGGATAAGGTGGTCTTCTTAATTCTATAAGTGGACGACAATCTACTCATTAGGAATGATTTGTTCAAAGTGAAGAATTGGTTAGCCAACTAATTCAAAATGAAAGATTTGGAAGAAGCTAACTATATTCTTGGAATCCAAATTATAAGGGATCACAAGAATAAGCTTTTGGCATTATCTCAAGCATCGTTTATTGACAAGGTGCTTGTCAGGTTTGTGATGCAGAACTCCAAGAAAGTAAACTTACCTTCTCGACATGGAGTTCATCTATCTAAAAAATAGTATCTTAAAGACACCGTAAGAAGAGGAGAACATGAGACGAATTCCCTACGCATCGGTAGTTGGTAGTTTAATGTACGCAATGGTATGTACAATGCCCCACATATGCTTTACAGTGGGAGTGGTTAGTCGCTATCATTGGATCACTAGGTAGTAGTCAAACATATACTCAAATATATGAGAAGAACGAGAAACTATATGATGATATACTCTGGTGGTAATTTGATTCTTATTGGATATACATATTCTGATTATTTTCGATTAGATAGAGATTGTTGAAAGTCAACTTCATGAGCAATGTTCACTTTGGGAAGTGGAGCCATCATATGGAAAAGTGTGAAACAAACTTGTATCGCTGACTCAACTATGGAGGCTGAATACATTGCACCTTGTGAAGCAGTTTGGCTTCGTGAGTTCTTGAAAGATTATGAAGTTGTTTCGGGAATGCATGAACCAATCAAGCTATACTATGATAACAGTGGAGCAGTGATCAATGTAAAAGAACCAAAGAACTACTGAAGAGGAAAGCATATAGAGATGAAATTTCACTTGGTGTGTGAAATTGTCCAAAGAGGAGATGTTTCCGTTGAGAAGATCGCATCTACGAACAATATAGCTGATCCATTTGCAAAAACACCGTTCATAGTTTTGAGCAACACCTTGAGGCAATGGGACTTAGAGATATGTCTCATTTACTTTACGGCAAGTGGGAGATTGTTGGGATATGTGCCTATTTATAAATGATGTATCAACATTTGATGACATTTAATGATATTTTTGAAATTATTTCAATATCTTTTGCATGCATGATTAGATATTTTATAAATAAAAAAATATTCTCTTGATAATTTGTATGTAACTTTAAATATTGTACATAAGTGTTATGCACTCGATGATAATATTTAAAGTGTAATAATCTAAATTTGTTCATGATTAAAATTAAAGTGGATATCTTTAATAATGATCACTAGTATAGTTCATTACATTCTGAATGAAATAATCTTTATCCCGATTGTTAATAATGTGATTATTGGAATGAAAGCATTTTATATATAATTTGATTATATAGGATAGTATCACGATTAATAATGAATCTCCAGTAAAATTCGTTTTCACATAGAGTATTCAATTTAGACCAATGATTGTCATATATAGATCGATCTTAATTCTGAGTAATTAATAAATTCATATTTATTAAGTTGTGTTTTTTGATGTGCCGAGTAATGACACAAATTAAAAATGTCAAATACTTAGTACGTTGAAAATACAATGAGAGAAATAATCGGGAATATTAATTTACAATAAGAAATCAATTCTTTTGTAGAAAAGTAAATAAACAGTTCTCATAAGTATTGATTCAGGACTTAAATAATAAGAGCGCTCAATTTTATGATTATATTATTTATTAGAGGATCAATGTGATTTATGGAGAAAGATATAATTAAAGAGGTTTATCAATAAATACATAACTATAATTATGAACAATTTACGGAGGACTGATCTATATGAAATCAAATCTCTTGAATATAATTTGTTTAAATTTTAAGAGAGCAATTCCAATTTTTTAGTGGAATAATTTGGGATTAAAATATTAATTAAAGTGTTAATTAATTGCCATTATTATTGGAGCTTAAAATTATAATGTCCATAATTCATCTCGTCGATACCGATAAAATTATATGAACATTATTTTAGTTAAGTTAGATTAATTAATTTAGAGTTATGAATTCCGAATTGACTTTCACAAATTAATTAATTTGAAATTATACAGTGTGATAATGAACACATTATTATCTGCAACATGGATTGTCCACTAAAATTTAATCACATGTAGATAATGATAAATAATTAAAAGTTAATTATTTAACTTAATTTTGAATTGTTATGTGATAAGAGGATATATGAGAGAAATTATCTATCCAAATAAAGTGGCGCCACCTCATCCTAGTGATAAGTGTGGTTTTGATTTTTTAATTAAATTGTTAATTAAAAAATTAAAATAAAGCCATAGTTTTCAAGTATAAATAGGACTCATATGATACTCAGATAAGAACACACAAAAATTTACGTGAAATACTTTTTTGAGAGTTCTTTATCTTTTTCTCATTTTGTCTTATGTGTTGAGAACACAAAATAAACCAAGAGTGAGTGTGAGTCAAACCCAAATTCAAAATGCCCATTCACTCTTTACTTGTAATCGGAGATACGTCGAGAAAGAATCGTGGAGCTTTTGGGAGATTGACGGTTTTAAGGGGGAGTTCAAGATTTACATCCTAAATAATCATCAGTATAATTTTCGTCTCTTTTTTAATGACATGTTGATTAAGTTAATATGTGTATTGTTTGATTAAAATGAAAAACAAAATTACAATGTGATTATTCTTGCTTCTGCTTATTATTATTTTTTTTTTCAAAAAAGGTTTTCAGAACCAACAAGTTAATCATTCATTAAAATACCAATTAATAATAAAAGAGTGTTAAACGTTCAATGCACTTGTTCCTACCTTGTTCATAAATTGAAAACATGGAAATCTTTCCCTTGAGACCCATAATCGAATTTTCTCCCACAAAGCAAAATATTGCAATAACCACTTGATATTCTTCTTGAAAAATAACTAAAAATCATAGAAATTTGAGAGAGAAAGAGAGAAATAGGCATGGGATGGAGAGGGAGATGAAAGGAAAAGACTTTCTTGTAACTTCTCATTGAAATTGTTCAAATCAATTAAAATTAAGGTGTAAGGGCATCTCTAAGATATTTTTTAAACATAACATAAATGTTAATCGCTAAAATTATCTTCCAAGGAACTCTTTAAATTAAATTAATTTAAAGAGTGGGCTTTGAGAGCCAAATCCACTATCTATAATTTATTGCAGTCAAAATATTTCAATTTTCAATGTAAATATGAATATTGTTGTAAATTGCAAATCATGCATTAGTTAATTCTACTCATGTTACTTTAACTGACTCAAAATATAGGCAACCACTTTTCGAGGCTTCATTAGGACACAAACTAAACATTGCTTGGATGCATCACTATATATGACATTTCCTTCCTTAGTTTTCAGTACAAACCCCTCTTGCTTATTTTATCTGGAGAATAGATCAAAATATTGTCAATAAATACTATGATAAAACAATATAAGAATTGATAAAACACCATATTAATCAAATCCACGAAATACTACTGCAGCATTAGTTACACCACAAGTCATAATGGTGAATTCTTAATAATCGTATTATCATTCTCTTCGGAGCTTTAGATACTGACGTCATTCCGGGACTAGATCTATTGCACATCCAACTACCTATAGGGTGTGGCATCTCGTAAATTTTTCAAAAAAAAAAAATCCTCAAATTCTCTTATTACCGTTACCTTGCTGATTTGAATCACTTGGTTTTGGGATCCCAAGATAATGATAAGAAATCCTCGATAATCTATATCTCAACATTGTCTTGATTTTCAAAGTTGACACTAAATGTGGCTTAGGCTTGTTATTTACCTCAAAGAAAAAAAAAACACTCTTCTTTCCCTACTTTTTAGAAAGACGCTTGCTCTTCTCATCATTAGATTGTGGCATGGTTACGCCCTAACTAATCCATGTCCAAGATGACATTAAAATCTTTCATATCTAACCGTTATAAATTCGCCTCTCAAACATTTCTCCCAATTTCTATTTCAATCAATTTAATCATCTTATCAACTTTTCACATTCTATCTGAGAGGACTCTTAACTTCTAGTATGCTATCGGACTAAACACAAGCAACTCTGGATTTGGCCATGAACGATGATAAAATGAAAGAGTGCATTTCTCCATAATCAAACAGAACATAAATATGTGTATTGGCGATCAAAAATTTACATGCATTAACATAAGGATTCTGCTATACTCAGTTATAGTAAAGACGTGAGCTTTTCCTCTCTTATTGTTATCCTCGTCATCCTCCTTCTTCTTAGGAGGATTTGGACAATCTTTAACTAATTATCTCGATTTTTCACATGATTAACACAAATTCTTACCAAACTAGCACTTACATCTAAGAAATTTGTTGCACCTAGGAAAAGGTGGAATAGGATTCTTCGTGCACTTGCTGACTTATGCGCTATTGTTGGACTTCTTATGCTGCAAGTTTTCCTATCTTGACCATTTCATTCCTCTTTTGAAATGAACATTTATTCTGTTGGTTGGCATGGGCCTACTGATCTATACCCGTCTTCTGACTGTATTTCTCTACACTGACCTTTTGGTACCATATGGCATGATACTGTTCTAACATTCCCTATAAGAGGTAAAACAGTGGGACACGAGAATCATGCTTATGTCTGGATGTAATCTTTACTCGAACCTTTTGATCTTCTTAGTTTTTGTGTCCACCAAATGTAGAACATACCTTATCAACTATTCTAGTAATAGTTAAAAGACATATTTCCCTACTTGAGTTGTAAAAACCAATCTCCTTGAAGCTCTTCAATGCCTATTGGAAGTACTTATCATCTTCTTCCTTGAACTACCTTATTTCTAATTCGGTATATTGATTCCCACCATTAACTTGCCTATCCTGTAAATATGAACTTTGGGCATTACACCTTCTGCGTGTTTGAGCAAGTATAAGTTGTAAGATCAGTTCTAGCTTTCTTAGCCATTTTCTCAGCAGTTGTTACGGAAGATCGCTCTAAAATCTTTAATTCGATGATTTTTGGGCTCAGTTTCACACTACCAATCTCGACCAACAACCAATCCAAACGGCTTAAACTACAACCAATATATTCACCTAGTTTGCTTCTCAACCTCACCCACAAATGACAAAAAATTGGTGTTGATTTGTAGCCACAAAGGTAAGAAGAAAACAGGGAAAAAGGCACAAGAGGGGAAAGAAATAACAAAAGGCAACCACCGATTTTCCAAAGCCAAAGCACAGGCACACGGTTTTTTCTAAATTTTAGCAGCCATATTTTCTTCAACAAATATGCAAAGCACACACGGTTCCAACAATACAAAAAGAGGCTGTTATATAGTATTAGGTTATGTTTTTGGGCCAAAGAAAGGACAAATGGGTCAAAACTCAAGATCCATCTAATAGGTGAATATATGGGCTATGAGCAACATTAATTCATTAACCTAGTTCTAATGGTTCACGTTGTTTTCAAGTCGAACCTTTAGACTTGGTTGTTGATAATCAATTCACCCATTTGCAGGCTTGTGAAATATAATCCGAATCGTTCAACATCATCTCCCAGAATTTATTAGGTATCAAAACTCAACAAATCTCCAACTAACAAACCTGCAAGCAACCAGAACGAAAAATTTATACTTACATAACAAGGCAACTAAATAAAGTTGGATTCATAGACCTTACGTCATGATTCAGATCTAAAACGCATAACATACCTGTTTCATATACATAGGGCTAAGGTCAAGAAATACCCAAGTAGAAGCAAGTAATCACAGTAATCAATTAAGAGCATATAAATACAAGATAAAGATATATAACATAGGATAACACACAATTTTTTTCAAAAATATGTTTACAAAAAATCTCAGACTAACACCAAGTAAAATAATCAAATGGGGAAACACATATGCAGCAAATACATAAGTGACCCTACATGTAGCACGCATCTCGAGAACACATATCTCCTTTCATCATTCACCATGCTTACTAGACTAATCACTAACTCATGTTTAATTGGTAAACCAGTATAGATCCTAAGTCAATGGGAAAAATCCTCTATCACTACCTCACTTCTCTCAATCTAAGTGGATAATGGGTCTCCACTGAACAGAAGTGATAGAAGTGTCGCTCCCACACTCCACTTGATCTGGTTCTTAACAGATAGAGGATTTCGACATTTAATTATTTCTCCACTCGCGATACAAATGTCACTCTCTACATCCCTTGATAAATTTTGCCAATACACACTCATGCATCTAACTCTACATCACCAATGGACACACGACTCACTTACTATTAATACATGCCAACCCAATATACATGCAAACACATTACAAAAAGTAACTACTAACTAGATTTCTCTCAAATTCATACAAATGCACATTTCAAATATATTAAAATGTAACATTTAACCATACAACATAATTAAGCAATCACATACATGCAAAAATGATTACACATAGATGCACATATAGTAACTATGTTTACTCTTAATAAACCTCACTATGGTCATCACTAGATCTAATAGCAACATTCGCCTTACATCTCGCCTTACCCTTCTGCTTATCCTTCTTCTTAAGATAGTCCTTCATAAAGTGTCCAACTTTACTACAGCTGTAACACCGCTTATCACCGTACTTATCCCAACCCCTATCCTATTTTTACCACATTTATCACTCAAGTCACTACTCGTGTCACTAAAGTCTCGAGTCTTACCCAGACTCATTTGTTTAAACTTCATTTTATCCTTCATCATATGTACATCACCACTCCTTTTGTCGTATCTTTTAGCCTTATCTACATATGACGATCTCGTGTTTTAAGGTGTCATTACCATACTTAATTCCGTTCTTAACCTTTTTACGTGAATCAGGCATATAATTAAGCAAAATAATGGTCTTATATGTTTCAGACACATTTTTATTACAATTAACAATTTTTAAACAAATTTGTTAAAAATACCCAAATTGTCATCAAAATCCTTTGAAAGATCCATTTTAAAGAGGAAAAATCTTTTGAGCAAGTACAACTTTTTAGTAATAGACTTAAACAATTTAAACAAATATAAGTCTTTCAACTTTTTTCAAAGTTCTCTTGTGGTATCAAGTTTTTCAACTTTTCTCAAAATATCAGATATGTATAAAATAATTGAAGTGTAAACAAGTTCATCATATTCTTCTTTTTGTGCTTCTATCAAATCAGTAGGAAATTTGACATTTATGACTTTTGAACTTTTTTGTTGAACCAAAATCCACTTCATCTGTTGTTTCCAAATTGGAATTCTTTTCCATTGAAAATTCTCACTTCAAAATGTGAAGTCATTTTGAAAAAGCAGAATAACCAAATTGTATATTAGGTCACAAAAAGTAATGATAAGGTCACAATATACGTTATTCTAGATTCTCAGAATTTCGTGAGATTCGAGATCTCAGTATCAAGGGAATTATCAAATTTGGGTGTTCTTATGGAATAATCAATGCAACACGAATGTATGTCAATTAAAAATATTTTTTTGAAACAATGCAGTCTCACACGGTAACTTAATGACAATTCAACACATAATCAATTATCAAATTGCAATTAAATTCAACACTTCAAACATGGTAAATAATTTCTAAATTCAAGCACGAGCAATGGTAACCCAATTCCAATGCACCCCACACGATGACTTACTACTACTGAACTTTAAACGAGATAAGTCAATATACTAGAGCGAACAAAGTCATAAATATGGAGAGATACGAGTTTAACACTTTAGGGTCATCACTTTTCGCCTTAAGTCCTCCAACAATTACTGCAACCAATCAACGATACACCTCACCTAAACGTCCAAGGAAAAAATTGTCCAGATTTCATCGTATAACTTGAAACAGAAAATTAACAATACCAAAATATCAAAAATAATGTAAGGAACAAACTGCCCGAAGACAACTTCCCAAACTCCTCCACATGCTCCCTCACATGCCACAAATAACCTCTGCGTGTGACTTCATGCGCCGTCGGACCACCACACGCATCGACCACTTAGGATCATTTCCACCTGCACAATCTGTCTGTGGTGTTGGTTTTTTTTTTCCCCAAAAAGTCACTGGATTGGTTGGAATTGTAGAAAAAAGATCCGATTTTGAAACATAAACTGGTTAGACTCCTCGCTTATGTTTTCGGTTCATTTTCCAATATTTTCAAATAGAGTTTTGGCCAAACATCCACCACAATGTAGCTCTGATACCAATTATTGTGGAAGCTTGCTCCAAGCTCTTCAATTCAAGTAACCTAAACTAATACCATATAGGAGCCTCCTTTTGTATGGTTGAAACCGTCTGCGATTTGTATGTGTGTTATAGAAAACATGGATGCTGAAATTGAGAGAAAATGTGTGGTTGTGCTTTGGTTTTGGAAAATCGGTGGCTACCGTTTGTTATTCTCTCTCTCTTGTGCTTCATTCCTTGTTTTCTTCTTATTGTGGCTGCAAATTAACACCAATTTCTTATCCTTTGTGGGTTAGATTAAGAAGCAATTGAGGTGAATATATTTGTTGTGAGTTGAGCCATTTGGGTTGGTTGTTGGTCGAGAGTGGTAATATGAAATTTAGCTTGGGACAAGGAAGGGATAAATGTACTAAAACTCAAGAGCAGTCCAATAGGTAAGTATATGGGCCGTTTGTAATATTAATTCCTTAAATTACTTTCAACGGTCCACGTTGTTTTCGAATCTAGACTTTAGAGTTGGTTGTTGATAATCAATTAACCTATCGGTCGAGACATGTGAAATATAATCTGAATCGTTTAACCTTATTGTTAGGAATTTATTGGGTATCAAAACCTAACAGCAACTAATAGATCAGCTTCACAATCAAACGAAGGTAGCTTGGTCTTATGATTAAAATATAAGTTGACTAGCTTGTGGGGCTTGTGCTTGTTTTCCCCTTCCATGCTTTTAAATGGCATGAACAGATCCATTGTCAACGTGTTTTGGTTATTTGGTTGAGCCATCGCCTTTAAAAAGAAATTAATCTAACTATTAGATGCTATTCACCACCTTCCAAATAGAATTTAAAAGGGAAATGCACTAGTTTTAATTGATAACCCCACATCTCATACCTAATTAAAACGAAAGAATGCATGTCATTCCCAATGACTTAATTTAAAGAATAAAGGAAAATTCATTAAATGAAATTTTATTCCAACTGACCCTATCTATAGTCATCTTCATCTCAATCTTCCTTCGAATCTATCTCTGGGTCTTCTTTCTCGTTTCCTTCGTTGTTCATGTAACCTCATCATCGATGTTTATCAGACTCAGAACCAGATTGTGTGATTAACTGACGTAGCGAAAGCATATAGGAAATAACAAAATCTCACAAAACTCAATCATGTTGATTTGGAAGATCAAATACTAAGAAAGAAAGAATAATTTGAGAAACTTCTCAAGACTTTTTATTTAATTCAAAACTCAACTAAATTTAAAAATTGATTACAACTCATATTTAAAGTAGGAAATAAAATTCAAATAATTATTAACTCCTACAAAACAACTAATTATAGATAACGATAAGAATAAAAGATAAAATCAAACTATAAATGGAATTAAAATCCTAATCTAACTAAAATTATCCAGAGTCATGAAAAATGCGTTTTCGGAGTCTTGAGCAACGAAATTGGGCCAAAACAGACAATGTTTTGCCATTTCCACTCAAAATAGACACAAATATCTTCAAAAACGGACACTTCAAAAATTTATTTTTGTATTGCATCATTACCTCTCCACAGTTGGTATCCCAATAATCTGTAAGAGCATTATAAAAGTCTACATACTCGATATCATAGGGATTCTTGATGGAATTATTGCTGTCAATGCACTCTTAGCGCGATGCTAGACTATGAAGGAGGTGTATTATAGCCTGGTAATAACTTATCTAGTAACCTGCATTTTTTGTTTCCAACCAATGCTCATAGATACTTTGAATGTGATCCTAAAACATAACTTTTGAAGATAATTTTTTTCTCTGACGCATGTAAGGAAATTAAACAACTAGATAGGGATGACAACGAGGCGGGCATGATAAGGGTCGATCATTTCTACCTCCGTCTCGTGTGCTGTTATTATCACCTTGTCCCGTCTCATACCCGGTTAATTCGAGTTTGGGGCTGGGCAGGTCCCCAACCCCATTTATTATTATTATTATTATTATTATTATTATTTGTTTATTTATTTTTTACCTTTTTTTTATATCTTTTGTCAGCAAATGTTATTATGTTTTTTTCAATTTGTTAAGAATAATTCATGTTCTTTTTAAAAATGATGAATTTTTTTTTTTTGTTTGATAAAAAAAATTAAATTTGAAATTAGTTCTAAATAAGACGGGTACCAGGGTAGGGACTATGTTTCACGTAATCGTCTCATACCCATTTCGGGGCAATAACCCTCACCCCATTTACTCGGTTAGGCAAGTAATATTCGCCCCATTCAAGACGGGTTTCACGGATATGAGGTTGAACATTTTTTTTTTTTTTTTTCCGCCATCTCTTATTGCGGGTGGCCAACTCTCCCCAACCCTGACTGCCCTAGCCCTGCCCTATCACCGGGCAGCCATGGCCATCATTAAGCCCAATCTCACTAACCCACTGCAAATTAAGAAAATACTGAAAAATCTAACATTGCAGTTTGCACTGATTGAAAGCTATATATCAATGTAACACAAAATAGAAAATGCCCTAATAATGGCGTATCCAAATGCCGCATCACAAGTCACTGCTGGTCTTGAAGATTAAACCGTCAAATGTCTCAAAAATCAAAGATGGATGTCAAGAATTTGAGCTTATTTTATTTATTTTGTAGAGATCCTTTTGGATAAAGCGTGCATGATCATTAGTTCACAAAAAATAAAAATAAAATAGTAAACTAATGGGAAAAAATTGCACCATTGGCCCCCATCCTTTTCATCTATTGCAAAATTAGCCTCCGACCTAAGAAAGAAGCAAATTGGTACTAAATCTGTCAAAATAAGTGTACAACCAGTCTTCACTTACGGTTCCGTCAAATTTCCTATGCCATAATTTTTACTTGTTCTGCAAAGTTATATCAAAATAGTTCATACTGAAAAATAACAATATAAATAACATCCAAACAGATATTAGAAGATCTTCAGGCAAGCCAAATCAAAACATAGTCAATGTTGATTGGTAAAGAAATTTTCTCAAATGCTGAGAGGTATGTCTCCATGTTTACATCAAATAATAAGGCAAAATATAAGCATTCCTGACCATTTAAGTTCGATTACAAGACATGTTAACCTCCTGAAATTCTCACGAGTTGCAACATGATATGTACCTACTTTCAAGAATCGATACACATATTATCTTGCTAACAAGGTATATAAGTGCATGTCACATGTATGACCGCATTCGAGGCCTCACCAGAGATTGTGCACCATCAACAAATATGGTAGTCCCTGTCAGATATCTTGAACCGTCGCTGATTAAGTAAATGACAGTCGACGCTAGATCTTTTTTAACATCAAGCCATCGATGCAATGGTGCTGCTTCCTTCACCAATTTCTCTGCCCTCTCCTTCCCCACAGATATAGGGAACTCATCGTTGAGATGCAAACCACGAGCTATTGCATTAACCCTTATATGATATTTCCCTATCTCCATTGCAGCCGTCTGCAAATAATAAACATATAAATAAAACACAATTTAAATTGAGGAATCATGAGGTAAAAAATCTAACAGTTTTCAGCGTTTATTCCAATTAATTATCTAGATATATGCTTGTGAGGCCACAGAATATCAACAAAAACAAAATGTTTTGTTCTAATTCAGCGGATTGTTTAGTGACTTGTTGGCAAAAAGACAACCTATCTCCAACAATGACATTTTAAAGGTCATTTTAGCTAAACAAACGAAACTTAATTACTTCAAGCTAATGGAATGTCTTTACTAATTCAGATGGTCTAACATTTGCAAATTCTAAGATTTCATTTAGATGACTTGCTTTTTAAGATTAATTCTCGTATCATGAAAAGCTTCAGTCACAACTTCACTTGGTTTCTTGGACTAAGTAGACAACATTTTCTCTCGTGAGATAGCCAAAGTACTGACAGCAAACGACATATCATAATGTTAACCAACAGAAGAAGGTAACACCGAAAATTGCATTGAGGGCGATCTTTTGTAAAATTCTTCAAAATTTATTGAAGAAGAAACTGGAGAACTATGTCAATTCTTGTATGTTTCAGAAACATCATAAGGGTGTGCGAAACTTGATTAAATTCAAAATTCCCAATTCAATTATATGAACACTTAAAGTACAATGTACAGTCGAGTGATGATGACCAATTTTCTTCATACAGATAAATGTCATAAAAGAAAATTGTATATAAAAAAAAAATCATTTCACTCACCCTTACAAGCTGCTGGACTCCAGCCAAACATGAACCATATGCTGCAGCTCCTTGATATATGCCTCTTTCAGTACCAATTATTGAGGTCAAAAAAACAATGGATCCCCCAGATTTTTGATCCCGCATTCTTTGACCAACAGCTTTCAAAAGACACCATGCACCCATGAAATTGATTTTAACAATCTTTTTGAACTCATCTTCAACTAAACACAGAGGATCTTCAATTTTCCCTGTTTCACACAATTAGAGACCATGGTCTGCTCATTTTCAACAATACTGCAGCTCACATAATGAACTAGATAGAGGTAAATATGAGTAGAATATTTTGGGCCACAAGTCAAGTATTTAATCATGACTTGTGAAAGCATTGTGCTCCAAGTAATAATTCTTGAAGGACTGAATGTGAAAGGACAATTTGATATTGTATACCCTTGATATTGGTATCAAATATCTATAAGCAGCTCCTTTGAACTCTTAAGCATCTAAATTTTTTATTTAGTATTAGTTCCAACACAACCTCAATTGAGATTGAGGGACTGTCATCCATGATTTTTAGACACTATACACATCTTCTTTCAAGTCCTATTCATTATTGTTAGTGTAAATAATTATATGGAGGCTTAATTATAGGGATTGACTTAATTATAGGATTCTTCCTTCCTAATTTGGATTTCTCAATCTGTATATATATTTATTTTCTCATATGAATAAGATATTTCTTCTCTCTCAATTACATGGTATCAGAGCTAGGGCTCGAAAATAGTTGAGTCTTAGGTTTACCTTCGTTTATTTTAGCTACATCTCTAATTTTCGGTGTTCAGAGTTGTTTGGAGTGTTCTTGCTCTTGGGAATCAACGTTCGCATTCTGGTCGGCATCCTTTGTGTCGCGCGACGATCAAGGGTTGTGTGGTTGTGAGTAGATTGTGGCTCGCTTCTTGGATCCACTGTGTGCGCTCTCTTCTTCCTCGGAGAGTGTCAATTGACCGTGGATTGTGGCTGATTGTGGTGGTGATCGGAGTTTTTGAGGACTGTCGGGACTTATTGCTGCCGGCAGCTTCGTCGTTGATCGTTTGGCGCGGTAAGCGTGGAAGAGGATCGCGAAGAAGGCTCGTTCGTTCGTCCCCAGCATGATATTGGGCTATCAGTGAGTTGGGCCAGGTATATTATTTGTTTTTTGGGCTGAAGTTGTTGGTTTTGTGGACTGGGCGAGGTGTATTTCTTTGGGCTCAAGTTGGTGGTGGATTATATTTGTGTTTGGACTTGGGCCTGAGTCATTGGTGATTATTTTTGTTTATTGGGCCTGAGTCATTGGTGATTATTTTTGTTTATTGGGCCTGAATTCATTGGTTTGTGGACTACTTCGATTATTGGGCTTGTTAGGCCTTGGTGTGGACTATTGCGTAGAAAATTAGTCTACTTGGATATTTGTGGGGGTGTCGTTTGGATATTGTATTTTCTTTCTATGGCTGACGAGCAAAAGAATTTCGTTGTGTCTGATGTCATTCCAATAATGTCTAAAATCACATAACATAAGTTGGTTGGTCCAAATTATTTAGATTGGTGTAAGATCGTTCGGATTTATTTACAGAGTATCTCTATGGCTGACCATCTCACTGAAAATCCGCCAACGAATAATACTATCCAAACATGGCTAAGAGATGATGCCCGGTTATTCTTACAAATTTGGAATTCCATTGACAAAGAGAGAGTCAGTTTGATTAATCATTGCGAGTATGTTAAGGGATTGATGGAATATTTAGACTTCATATACTCTGGGAAAGGGAATGTGTCACGAATTTATGAAGTCTATAAAGATTTTTACCGTGCTGAACAACAAGATCAGTCTCTTCGGGCTTATTTTATGAGTTTTAAGAAGACCTATGAAGAACTGAATGTCTTGTTACCTTTTAGCCCTGATGTGAAAGTTCAGCAA
>CAIGRP010112968.1:0-21616 GCA_903798385.1 Fraxinus cuspidata | reverse complement strand
TGAAATGCCTTGTAATGCAATTTATCATCATGATGATAAATTATCGGTGATGTGGTAACCAATCATTCCTCACATTTTTCTCTCCCCCCTGTCAATACAATTGATTTGGTTTTGAATGCCTCTCCAGTGAGAGTTCCTTCCAATAAATAGTGTGAGTATTTCTGATTATAAGGCTGAAAATCAGCCATTACAATGATCACGCCTACTATTACACTAATCACGCCTAATTACAATAATTATAGAATAATCACATAAATCATCCCATATTAACATCCCCCTCAAATTGATACTGATCGATCAAGTAGCATCAATTTGCTCACAAGAAATTNCTTTTGTAAAGATGTCAGCTATCTGAAGAGTAGTGGAAATATGTGGAAGTGTAATGACACGATTATCCAAGGCTTCCCAAATAGAATGACACTCCACTTCAATATGCTTAGCATGCTCATGGTAAACAGGATTAGCAGCAATTTGAATGACACTCGTATTATCGGCATGAAGTGGAGTAGGAGCAGATTGATGAAAGCCAAGTTCCTCCATAAGCCCACGAAGCCAGATAATCTCGGAACAAGCAGCAGACATCGCCCGATATTCAGATTCAGAAGATGACTTAGAGACACAAACTTGTTTCTTACTTTCCAAGAGATCAAAGAAGGACCAAGAAACCTGCACCAACCCTTGATAGATCGTCGAGTGTCAGGACAACCAGCCCAATCTACATCACTATAGGCACTGAAACAAAGAGAAGAACCGGCAGGGAAAAACAATCCTCGGCTAGATGTGCCTCGAAGATAGCGAATGATATGACGAACGACTGCTAGATGGAGATGACGTGGAGTGTGCATGAACTGGCTAACTTGCTGGACTGCAAAGGAAATATCTGGTCTTGTAATCATCAAATAATTCAAACTTCCCACCAGAAGAAGAAACACAGTAGGATCAGATAGAAGATCACCCTCCCTACTATACTTCGTATTTACTTCTAGAGGAGTATCTACAGTAGATGAATTCTGAAGATCGGCCAACTTAATCAAATCTAGTGCATATTTACGTTGATTCAGGAATATACCAGAGGAATCAGTGTGGACCTCCAACCCTAAGAAGTATGTAAGAGATCCAAGATCCTTCATATGAAACGAGGCCTAAAGATGCTGCTGTAGATGTGTAATCAAATCGGAATCTGTCCTAGTAATAACTATGTCATCAACATAGTCGAAAAGGATAACAATACCAATAGAGCTCTTGCAAAGGAACAATGAAGAGTCATACTAGCTCTGCTGAAATGAAAAATGAAGCAAAGTAGACCTAAATTTGTCGAACCATGCCCGTGGAGCCTGTTTCAGCCCGTTTAATGAACGCTTCAACTTACTGACTTCTGAGGATGAGATGGAGGTCAAACCAGGAGGTAGTGTCATGTAAACTTCCTCTTTGAGATTGCCATGGAGAAATGCATTTTTTACATCCATTTGATGAAGCGGCCAACCTTGAGAGGCAGCAATAGAAATAATTGTTCGCACCGTGGTCATCTTGGCGATCGGAGCAAAAGTCTCCTCATAATCTGCACCATACTCTTGTTTATTTCCGAGAGCAACCAACCGAACCTTATATCGATCCAAAGTTCCATCAAAGCGTAGTTTGATTGAGTAAACCCACTTGCAACCAATGGCTTTAACATTCTCAGGACAATAATCTACATCCCAGGTATGATTGTTATTGAGTGCACGAAGTTCGTCTGCCATCGCGTCCTGCCAACATTCATGTTTTATTGCCTCAGAATACCGTGTGGGTATTTGAATGGATGACAAAGTAGCATGAAGAGATGTATGAGAAAATCCATACCTATCAGGAGGACGAAAGTCTGGTAGAATAGCGAAGATTATTGTCTTAATCCAGCTCATTCATGGAAGGTAATGTCTGTGCAGTCTCAGATGGCGGGTCAGGCTTACGAGGAGGTAAAGTTTGAGGTCTTCGTTCATACACGAATTCGGGTTTGAACCGTTAACGAGTAGAAGGCAAATCATCAAAGTGTGGAAGAGCATATATCTTCGATAAAGGCTCAACATAAGTGGGAAAGAAATATTGATTATTCAAGAAAACCACATGATGAGAGAGACGAAATTTATTAGAGCATGGATCATAGCAAACATAGCCTTTATGAGAAACACTGTAACCTATAAATGCACATTTAACAGATTGAGGGGAAAGTTTGTTGCGTTCATGAGGAGGTAAATGAACAAAACACATACAACCAAAGGTATGCATGTCAAGATAGTTTGGATGCTTATGATGCATGCGATAATAAGGAGTTTCAAATTTCAAAACACTAAAAGGCAATCGATTAATTAAATGGACTGTCGTAGATAAAGCCTCGACCTAGAATTTAGGTGGAACTGAGGATTCAAGTAATAATGTACAAACATCTAACAGATGACGATTTTTTTGTTCAGCAACACCATTTTGCTCAGGTGTACAAGGACAAGAACGTTGGGAGACAATCTCTTTTTGATGAAGGAAATCATGAAATTTTAGAGATATATATTCTCCTCCTGAGTTAGACCTTAAAACTTCAATAACCGAAGAAAATTGAGTTTCAACCTAAGCAACAAATTGTTGAAATACAGAAAACACCTCAGATTTAGAACGGAGAAAATAAATCAAAGTATACTTGATATAATCATCAATGAATGTAAAAAAGTATTTATAATGTGCATGAGAGATAACCGGAGTCATACCCCATACATCACTATGAATCAAATCAAAACTTCTTTCAGCACGACTACCATGAGAAGGAAATGAAAGAGACTTACTTTTTCCTAATTTGCATGTGGAACAATCAAAAGAAATATGAGATGAAAATTTATCTTTATTGCCCAACAAACCAGAGTTTATTAAATGAGACAAAACAACATGGTTAGGATGACCCAAGCTTTTGTGCCATATTTCACCCTTATTGTTAACTTTATTACAAGCCATCGAAATAACAGGTAGAATGGAAAGGTGTAGAGGAAACAATCGACCAACTTTAGGCCCCTTCGCGAGTATCTTCCCGGACACCTGATCCTGCACAATACAGCCATCACGAGAAAATCGACCATCACAGTTATTATCAACCGACCTACAGATATAAGACTAGTGGAAAGTGTAGGAGATACGAGAACATCTTTAACAAAGGGATTAACATCACCAATAGCATGGATAGGTAACTGACTACTATTAGCAATCTGAATGTATGAGGATCCCTTATATGTCTGAATATTGCTAAGAGTATCAGAAGAACTAGTCATATGATTAGATACACCAGAATCAACAAGCCATGATGATGATGGTAAATAATTGTTACCTTGAAGCCCCAAGGATGAAAATGCTGAAATAATAATATGCTGGACCATCCCAGGAGTAAGAGTAGGTGAATTACTAGAAGTGGAAGAAGAAGTACCAACTGTAGCTTGATAGGCATTGGCCTGACGATTCTGAGGTCGAGTGGAGCATTCTGTAATCGTATGCCCTAATTTCTTGCAATAGTTGCAATACTTCTTCGCACATTGAACATCAATATGTCCACATTCCTTGCAGCTAAAGCATTGGACCTTCTGCATGTCTCTACCCTTGCCTTTCCTTTGAGCAGCATAGACAATTGCATTAATTGGTAGTTTGTCTTGCTGGTAAGTGGCCTGTGTAGCAAAGCGTGCTCCTCTCGAAGTAACTCTTCGAAGCAAACATCCAAAGAAGGGGTTAGATCCCGATTCATCAAATTAGATCGAGTTGCTTCGAACTCAGGGCGCAACTTCATCAAAAACTGATCTCTCTTGCTTTGCTCATGAACTTCTTGAACTGTAGGGAGAGAGGCATCTGGTACCTTTGCATAAATCATATCAGTATTCTTGGCCTACAAAGTTTGAAACCTAGAAAAATATTTGTGAACGGATAGATCACCTTGAGTATACCTAGCAATGTTAAACTCCAATTGAAAACGGCGTGCTGTATTATCCTGGTGGTTAACTTTCTTCAGATATTCCCATATACTCTTAGCAGTCTTATACGGCCTTAGATTCAGAACAATCATAGAATAGACTCTAAAATCCAAGTCATAACCCGAGCATCTTTGATCTTCCAGATTGCCAATTCTTTAGGATCCGTGGGAGCAGGATCACCTCCGGTCCTCCATCAATATGACCCTACAATTCTTTTCTAGTAACAAATAAATGAAATTGAAATTCCCAGGTAGAATAATTTTTACCCGTGAATTTCACGACAAAAGAATCTGAATTGCTAATAGACATTGTTAAAAAAAATTGAAATGATATTAAGTAGATCCAATAACAAGCCCAATCCCCTGGCCCAATTCGTTTGCCCAATTTAGAAATGAATTTCAAAGGAGGCCAACCACTAGCCCAAATATTGGAGCCCAAATCCTCAAGCCCAAATAGTATGGCCCAATTGGAAATAAATGAACAAAACAAACCCGAAGCCCAAGTCCTCAAGCCCAAATAGTATGGCCCAATCCAAAATAACCCAAAATCCTCCGGCCATATTTCACGATCTCTCTCGCAATTACTCCAGCCCTATTTTGCGATCTCTCTCGCATGAAATCGCCGGAAGCTCCTCGACCCAAAAAATCCCGACCGACAATGACAAAGGCGACAACAATATTCTCCGACGTGAAGAACCGAACACAGACAGAGGCGACAACAACGACTGCCTGCAACCACAGACTTCTCTGATGTACAGAATCGGAGTTGACGACACAGAGGTGAAAATTCTTAACACCTCCACATAGAGACTCCACAGAATTGACTGCTACCACAGTGATGTGATCCGCCAGGTGAGTCCCAAGAAATTAGAATGTTCAGAAGAGTCCTCTTTTAGATTGAGGCTCTGATACCATGTCAATACAATTGATTTGGTTTTGAATGCCTCTCCCAGTGAGAGTTCCTTCCTGTGAATATTTTTGATTATAAGGTTGAAAATCAGCCATTACAATGATCACGCCTACTATTACACTAATCACGTCTAATTACAATAATTACAGAATAATCACATATATCATCCCATGTTAACATCCCCCTCTCTTTCATATAAATTGATTTGTCCAATTTCATTATTTCACATAAACTGTCACATCATCGATGATTTATCATCATGGATGATTATAGAGTTACAACTTTTTAAGCCACTGATTGGCTCCTACACGGTAATCTCCAATGATAGTTAATGAACTAGATATGTAATATGTTAGTCGAGAGCTGAGAACGTTGATGCTTGATGAAGCTTTGGTCAAAAGAAGTTTGTAGATGCAATACTTTGTTCAATTCGTATGTGCTTGTTGATGTCGAAATTGTACTATTTAATTTCATTAGTTTCATAAAGATTTTGGTTCATTTGCAGTTGTGCAGAGTCAAGTTTTTGTGGATGGATTTTATACTAATTAATTGTAACCAAATACCTTAACAATGTTTGTAAAGCTGCTTAACAGATTTAATACTAGTACTAGTCAACTAAATATCTCTTAAGCCAAATGAGACCTGAAGAAAAGAATAAGAAGCAATCCTAAATCTAATTCTTTATACCTGTTTTACTTTTGCTATGTTTATTGCATCAACTAATATTTGTGCTTCACTCTTAATTTACATGTCAGGGAAAACAACAAAAAGTTGAGAAGGATAACCCTACATCTGGTTCTAAGAAGAAAAGAGGAAGAACCCAAGATATGCAAGTTAAAAGCCCAGAATATGTTGCAGGAGGTATTTGTGGGATTTTTATTTCGTAGTTTAGTTGTTTACTATCTAAATTAATGAAAACAAAATTTATTTTCTGAGTTTGAAAGAAGAAACTGAACTTTGTATACCATAGGTTTGGCTACTGGAAAGGGGAGCTCAAGTAACAAAAGGGATCATCCGTCAATTGAAAAGGAATCTTTGAAGCCCGTGAGTGAACAGGAGCAGCAATCAAATGATTCAGCGATACAGAGGATAAAGGTTAATATGATGAGGCTGGCACTTGTATACGGTTTTGAGTGTTGATGAGGGAGTCCCTTCCTCTGTAAATAGGAATTTAAACACCTGTTTGCATAGTCAATTGACTTGAAGTATTGAAATCAGGATAACCGTACATCTGGTTCTGTGCAGAAAAGAGGAAAAACCCAAGAACTGCAAGTTAAAAGCCCAGAATCTGTTGTAGGAGGTATTTATAGGATTTTTGATGTCTTAGTTTAGTTGTTTTAAGATCTACATTAGTGAGAACGAAATTTTATTAACTTCGTGAAAGAAACTGAACTTTGTACATCATAGGTTTGACTACTGGAAAGGCAAGCTCAAGTGACAAGAGGGGTTGCCCATCAATTGATAAGGAACCTTTGAAGCCCGTGAGTGAACAGGAGCAGCAATCAAATGAATCTGTGCTATGGAGGACAAAGGTGAAAATGATGAGACTGGCACTTACGAATGGTTTTGAATGTCGTGAGTCCCTCTGCAATACTATTTAGGCACGTGTTTGCATAGTTAACTGACTTCAAGTCTTGAAATCAGGAAAACCCTACATCTGGTTCTATGAAGAAAAGAGGAAGAAACCAAGAACTACAAGTTAAAAGCCCAGAATCTGTTGTAGGAGGTATCTGTGAGGTTTTTATTGTTTTAGATTTTTTACGATAGTGTGTGATAGAAGAAACTGGTCTTTGTACGTCATAGGTTTGGCTACTGGAAAGGCGAGCTTATGTGACGACAGGGATTGCCCTTCAATTGATAAGGAATATTTGAAACCTGTGAGTGAACAGGAGCAGCTATCAAATGATTCAGCGATACAGAGGATAAAGGTGAATATGACGAAACTGGCACTTATATATGATTTTGAATGTTAGCTTGGAGCCCCTTTGTAAATCGGATTTTAAGCATCCGTTTGCATAGTCAACTCATTTGAAATCTTGAAATCATAAAATCTCGTGGGACAAGTAGATTAAAAAGATATAACAAATCCTTAACAATTTTAAATCTAATATTGTTAGATTTATTGGGATGTGATAAAAAGGTCAACAAGAGATAAAATAATATTATGAGGATAATTTTATAGACTTAATATTGCTACATTTATTGCTAGATTAAACTTATATCTTTTTATCCATGGTTCTCTTTTTATTTCGGTAAGAATTATGCTATGGTACCTGGATACATTTTTTTGTTACCCTTTCCTTTCATTTGTAAATCTAATTTTAAATTCAGCTTATTTTTTTGGAATTATTTGATAACAAATGTTTTCCATCTATGTAATTCTTATCTCTATCATACTTAAATAGTAAATATATAAATAGAAAATCTAATTTTTCATAAATTAATTCTTCATTCAAGTTTCGTATTTCCATGTATAGTGACTTTTTGCTTAGTTTTTATCTATAGATTACGATGGGGTAGCTGGGTATGTTCAATTTGTTCCCTTTTCATAATATTTACTTGTCTTCAATTTTATCCCTGTTCCCCTTTAATAAAATTTAAAAAAGAGAATCAATTTCGGTTGGGCTTAAAGTTCAATTTAAACCTGTATGGAACCTGCCATCTATTATGAGTTGCATTTGAGCTCAACTTTGTCAAGTTTTTCTGGAGCTGATTTGTGCTCTTCTCACATGACATACACAGCATTCAAGTGAGTTCATTGTCGTTATTCGATTGCACTTAAAAGAAAATAATATATTCAACTGCTTAATGCTCTTGTGTTCCGTTGCATTTTTAGGAGAGCAAAGAACCAGAAACTAAAGAAAGCATTCAAAAGAGAAAGAGGGGAAGGCCACGAAAGATGCCGATCAAAAGCCATCAAACCCAGGTAACAGGTTTGTGCATTCCTTTTCACTCTCTCCCTCTATTTCTTCCTTTTATCACCCTTGTTCGATGAAATTGTAGATTCCTCAATGTGATAAACCACTTTTAGGTTTTTGCTAATAAGAAAAATCCTGTGTTAATAGACAGTGTGCAAAATGGAAATATTGCGGCAGATGAAATTGTCATAACAGACTGTTCCTCAAATGAAGTTGGTTTGCGCACAACTGCTAAGATGTCTGGAACTGAGGGCTCTTTGTATGATCAGGAAAGCACAATGCATGACAAGAATGATGGTCTTCCAAAGCTGAAAAATAGTCCTGGCAGTATAATGAAAAAGACCCACACAAAAGTGTCAGATGCGAAAACTGTTGAGAGGTCAATAAACCCAATCGAGAAGCATTCATCAAAGAGGGGAAGAAGACGGGCAACAGATGTAAAGAGAGCCTCTCAAGTTCAAGGTGCTGAGTTTTTTGTATGCAGGCAGATTCTTTCTTTATGATTGTTGAGTTTTGGTAGTTGTGCTGTTGTTTAACTTGTTATATTTGCAATTTTGGGACACGTTGATAGCATATAGAGATTGTGAAATTGGAGAAAAACATGTTTAGGTTAGAACCTATGATTCTTTTTGTTTATAACTTGTTGATTTTGTTTCTTCTGATGATGCCTCTCTTTGAGGTTCTGCAGATTCTCTAGATGCTTCAGGAAGTAAAGCCCCGGAATCAAATCACATAGTGAATGAATTAAATGAAGTCATTGCTGGAGTACCCTCCATAGAATTTGATAATAAACCTCTTTCAAAATGGATTGAGGAAATACAGACTCCAAATGCTGTTGATGGCTCAAGTAAAATGCTAACATGCATTTTCTTGGTGTGCACCACTTCTTTGGTATAGTCCGCCTGATAATATTTGATTTTCTGCAGGAGTTTCCCTGGCGAGGACTTCGGAGCATTGTGTTGAAAAAGAAATTGCTTTGGTGATCAATGGCAGTGAGAGGCAGAAAGAGTGCGGTATGGAAATCCCTATCTCTGGAGATAAAGGCTCAATCATTCAGAGCGAGCAGCTAAGCTTGCCTTTTTTGAAGAACGCGATGCTTTGGAGTGCAATTGAATCCATGGATATCTTCCGGAGGATACCGCAGAAGCCACATTTCCAACCTCTACAACATACTAAAGAGAGTTCTCGTGAAGGCTTAGCTATAGGTCTAATGGTAACCTTTTCCAGTGTGGTGGAAAAAGCTTCGCGATTGCAACTTAATGATCCTAAAAGCATCTCTGACGACATTTTGGAGAACCTTGCAGACTTGGAAAGGTATGGATTTGATGTTCATGCAGTCCGAGATCGTATAACTGGGTTGCTATCAGTGAAAGATAGGAAGGATAAGCTTTTCTGCCAAGTAGAGCAACTTCAAAGTCAAATTGCTGAGCAAAATCTTGAGAGAAATCACACAGATGAAGAGATTAACAAGATCAACGAGCAGATAAAGAACCTACAAGTAAAAGTTTTGCTTGCTGAATCAGCTAAAGAGGCGAAGGATCGCATAATTGCCTCTTCCAAGTCTAAACTAGAGGAACTCAAAGAAAGCATCATGACTGTTGCGTGTGATTTTGAAGAGTTAGCTGCCAGGACTTTGTAAATATTCATGATTCAGAAATACCACCCTTTTGCTTTACCTGGTGGAAGAAGCAATGGGTTGTGATCTGTAATGGTAATCCTGTGTTAGATTTATGTCTTGTAGGTGTTTGTAAATTAGACCACTTTCTTTCTTGATCTTTGTTGTGTCTATCCAAGTGTAGAATTTTGGACACACCCAGATGTTAGATCATTTGTTGTACTAGTCTGTTTTTGTATGCGTCATATGTCCATGTGATGGTTCTAACGCCAGATTAGGCAAACATTAGCTGATATTCTGCACTTGGAATCGATTTTGCCCTTGTTTTGAACCTGGAGCTTTATTACATTGTTGTGTTCTACTGGTTAATTTGAGCCACTACTTGATTTTGTATTCTTGCTGTAATTTCTCGATTTTAAGGGGGGGGGAGTAGAACATCTCGTCCTAACTTTGCGCTTGCTGTGACTGTACCATTATATTCGATCATCTCTGAAAGTTGCTACTTTTCTATCTGTTAGCTCTTGAATTTTACAACCTGTCAAATCAGTATCACTGCTGGAAGAAGGTTGCTCGTCTCAATCTTTATATTTTTTGTGCCGTCCTTAAAAAAGTGTCTCATTTTCGTTTCTCTATTGCTAGGTAAATAAGTGTAGGTGAAGTAATTATATTATAATACACTGATTTTAAGAAATCTATATGTTAATATTCATGTAGAGTATGCGAATGTGCTCTGCAATTGTTTTGAGGTAAAATTAGTAGTAATTTGTGTTTAGTGTACCACATTTTCTAAAAATAATTTTTAACAGCATATTTTATGGTAACCACAATTTTTTAACTATATATTTCATCAACTTTTATCAAAATTTACTAAAAATCTAATTTTTAACTAAATCAAACATAGGTTTAATGGAACTTTCCTTTACTACATTCTCTCTCTTTCATAATTAGAACTGAAAACTGAAAATTCAGTAGAATGCCTAAACATTGATCCCCTTCCTGTGGTGGTGGTTAGGTTTAAGCCTTAGTTTCTCAATTTATTGCTCTCTTTCGTGTCCAATTAGTAGCCATTTGTAGAAGACTCTACAACAGGAACTCTTCATGTATGATTATGTTGCAACTTTGGGAACCTCTCTCCTGCAGTGTGGCAAGTGAAACCTGAGAAATATGCAAATATGAGTGTTTGACATCAAAATTTGTCAAAGCTTTGCTGATTTGCTAGGAAGGATGTCATTAAGGGTGGTGTCCATATTTATGTTTGTACTGATCTCAATATTTCTAGATAAATTTCATGAAAATTATACCTGCAAAATCTCATCTATTTATTTATTTGACAGTTTTTTGTTTCAAATAATTCAGAAAACAGGGAATTCTACAAGCCACAATTTCCAGTACAATAATTTTGATGAAATTACACTAAATCTTCTCACAAAAACCTATAACTTTAACAGATGGAAAACAAGGTACTTCCCATCAATTAGGCTGATATACAGAATATATAGAGAGACCAAACAGTACAAAAGAATAGGAGACACCAGGCAGGCAGGCATATAAACTATGTTCCTTTTTTTTTTCACATACTACTGTGTGAGCGACGCGCATTCAAGCTCAATCATTTATGTAACAATCCGAATTTTTACGTGTTTAAAAAATAGTGTTTGAATTTTTACTAAGTTATCTTTGATTGTTTAGTTAATAGAAATTCATTTACATCTTAGCTTTGTTAATCACGGTAAAGTCCATAAGATAATTTAATTGCTCGATCCTTTTATATTATTTAGTTCGGGGAAATAGTTAAGTATTATTGGAAAAGGGAAAAAAATATGTTAATATTTGACTTATTTTATAGCTTGCAGTAAATAACGTATGTTGGGCTCAAAAAAATGTTAGTTGGACAACTTAAAAAATACCTTTAAAATTATGGATCTTTTGAATAATTATATGAAAAGTATTTTTGTAGTAAAAAATAATGTATAAAAAATTAGGTGCCACTTTTTCACCGGAGAGTGACACAATGTCTCCTTTTTTAGAAAAACAATTATAAAAAAGTGACACGATATGTTTTAAGTTAGGTGTCACTTTTTAAAAAGTGACATACTTTTATTAAAAAGTAATGTTTGACACTAAGAAAATTGACACGATAAATTTTTTTTATAAAAAAGTGACACGATGTCATTGTTTTAAGTTAAGTGTCAATTTTTAAAAAGTGACACACTTTTACTAAAAAGTAATGTTTGTCACAAAAAAAGTGATACAATGTTACTTTTTTATAAAAAAAAAAAAAGTAATGTCGCAATGTTTTTAAGTTAAGTGCCACTTAAAATTAGGTATCTTTCAAAAAATCATAAATTATTTTGAAAGTAAAAAATACCGTGTAAAATGAAGTCACTTTTTGCGCACAAAAGTGACGCAACGTGACGCAAGTTAAGTGTCACTTTTCAAAAAGTGACTTAAAAAAGTGATATACTTTTATTAAAAAGTGATGTTTGCCACTAAAAGTGACAAAAATTTAAAAAAAATGTTAGAAGAAAATGGAAAAATTCATTATTGAATTAGAAAGGAAAGGAAACTCCAGACCTTGAGCAAAAAGAAAATGGAAAAATTCATTATTGAATTATTGGGTAAGGGTCAGGGTTTATTTTTGGAGATTTGGACGATTTTTTTGTTTTTTATTTGGAGATTTTTTATTTGATGGCGTAGAAAGAAGTGTGTTTCGTAAGGCATAAGTGGATTAAGCCCGTATTTGACCAACATTATTTGAAAATTCATTCTTTATATACAAGTTTTCAATCATATATTTATCCAATAAAATATTTTGTACGTAAATTCAACATTTTTTCATACTTTTAATTTCATATTCTCCTAAAAATCTATTCAAAAAACATATGGATTTCATTAATTTACTCAAATGAACCACTATTTTGCATCTTAAGGGATAAATATCACGTCAAATAAAGACGATAATATAGATCAATTTATAAAAATTTGAAGTACACCTCTTAATGAGGTTGTCATTCTAGACAAGCGCCATGTTAGCCTTTCATCACACGCGTGAAGTTTTTCATCGATTATGGATAACCTACCCTCTTAAAAGATGGACTTTGATGATTACTATTCATTTGTGATTTTACCTAACATATCACTGTTCCATATGTGGTTAAAAAAAAAATCTACCCTGCTGCATTTATTGACTTCAATTCTAACTCACACAAGTTGTTGTTGCCGTGATAACACACAAGTTGCCGTGAACATTTTGATGTTCACAACCTCTGAACTAGCCGTAATTTTTTTTTTTTACTCAAACTAATGTAACTTTAAATTATATATATGTAGTATGTTTTCTTATTTTCACAACAACAACAAAGAAGACGTCTTTCATATATTTAATATATTGATACAGACTTCTTTGCAATTGCTTGAATTGAAGCACTTTCTTCCTTCTAAATAAATTGCGCGGACCACAATAAGGCAATTTTTCATTCCCCCCTTTTTTCTCGAAGAGAGTAAGTTTGATTTCACCATTAACGACTTTAATCTCTATTTTTTATGTCAAAATAATTTTAGGTTCTGTTAATTTCATTTGCCTAGTGTACTTCCATGTATTTTACTACTTACATCAAGCATAACTTAAGTTTCTCCCATTACTACCTTTTCTTTGGAAGCTTTAAACTTGTTTAAAGGCTTAATTACTTTTTCAATATAATTTAAAGTGTTCAAAACCAGACATCTTATGCATTTGAAATTATAAAAGTACATGAATTGCAGGAGTTAAGACATGCATATGAGCATTTGGAATAGCTGTTATCAACGAAATTTTTGCACGGAGACACGCCTCCGTGTCTTCATGGAGACATGGGCGCGCGTGCACACACGGGGTGTCTTCGTGTCTCCACGGAGACACAGACATGTCTCCATGTGGAGACACCAACCGTCTCTCCGTGTGTCCACAGAGACACGATCGTGTCTCCGTGTAGAGACACGAGGTGTCTCCTTCTCCGTGCAGCATGGTGCTTCATGCTGCATGAAGTTTTTCTCCGTCCTGCAACGTCATCTTCGTCCAGCACATAATTTTTCTTCGTGCAGCACGGATACTTTTCTCCGTTTTCAACACTACTTCTATCATATCTAGAGGTCGTGTAAAAAAAAAAGAGAGTCTAAATTATATGTTTTTTTATCTTCAAAATCAGTGACTTAATAATTTTACTTGGTTTTTTTCTCCTCCTTTTTTTTCCTTAGGTGGAAATGGAGAAATCAAGTCCACTTCCCACTTTTCTTCCTTAACCTCTCTCCCACTTCACTTCTCGCGATGGATTTGGATATATCTACTAATGTTCACATTGAGAGTACTTCCCAAAGTCCAAGCACTTCCCAAACTCCAAGAGAATCACATGCAGCCTCCATTTCCCATCAACAAAATAGAAGACAAGCAGATAGGAAGCAACAAAATGAAACTCGACGTATTGATCCTCGTAAAAGGATATATAATTCTATGTTATCTCAAAATAATAATTTAGTCTCTTCATATCCAGATCAATCTTACGAATCTATAATGCATCTTGATTTTGAAAGTTCTACTCCAAATCAGCAATCAACTAATCAGTTTCATCATAGATTACACGGAAGTTTTTACTTATCGAATATACTAACCAATGCATACGTATTACCTACATCCACCTACTGTTAATATTGTGGTGCGCGAAAATTTTATAGAGAAACTAAAAGATTTTGTCGTTGTGGTGGAAAAGTTACTTTCTATACCTGATTCACCTATTGAATTGTATGATATATTTACCTCTAATAAAGTTACATGCATGGATTTAAAAAAACTTTCTCGCGAATATAATAATCATTTTGCCTTCACTTCATTTGGTATAAAATACGATAAAGAGCTTTTTAAAGCATACTAATGTATTTATACATTTAGAATTCAAGGAATGGTGTACCATTATGTAAATCAACTTGTACCTAAAAAAAATATCCCTACTTATATGCAGTTATATTTTTATGATACAAATAATGAAGTTGAAAATCGTATGAAAATCTCAGAAAATTTTGTTCAATCTACTTTGACTATTTTAATGGAAATCCTTAAAAGTTAAACCATATACTATATTTTTTAGGTCTTTAAGTAATATGACTAATTTGGACGACCATCGAATACAAATAAGATGTTGATTCAGGACTTGATCAAGAGTTTTCAATACTCTTTCAGCATCTTAAGTAGCTGCTGTATGGGTTGAAGATGATTAAAATACAAATATTCGTGTTCGTGATGTTATTATCTATGGTCATTCTGGTGATTCAAATAGAGTTCATTATTATTATGGTTGTTATGACCCTTTGCAATACCTTCTACTTTTTCCATTTGGAGAATCTGGTTGGCATGAAGGTATTCAGAGATACAAAAAGCCATTTTTTGAAATTCAAACTTCACCCGCTTTTGGTAGCACAATAAATTCTGCAATAGAAATCATTGAAAAAGAGGCTACATGTTTGCTAATACACTTTTTGATACTCTTTTGCTTTTATATAAAGTTAAATATATAAGGGCTTGTTTGATGTTACATATTTTCCATGGAACTTGGAAATTTTCCAAGTTCCAACTTTTGGTTGTTTGATAGCCTTATTTTTCTTGGCAATTGATTTTCCTTCCAACCCCCCATGTGACCCCTACTTTGGTGGGAAATTGGTTTTCCACCTTTTTTTTTTATTTTTATTTTTGGCAATAAAAATAAATTCTATGGACAATTGTAAAAAAAAAAAATTCATTTAATGAACAATTTTCATGAAAAACAAAGTCAAACGAATACCAAAAGATCCAAAATTTCAACATTTTCCAAGTGGAAAATTATATCAATATCAATAAAACACAATTAATTGACAATTCATGAGAAAACAAGTTCTAGGCAATTATTTTATCTGGAATTCATTTTCTTTCTACACATTTTCCATTCTCACAATCAAACGGACCCTAAAGTTAAATATTCTAAATCAATATAACATGTACTCTCTTATTTTCTATACAATTCTTAATGGAAGAAAGAAACGATGTCAAGTTTCTTATCGTAAATACTATTCATACAAGTTACAAATCAGGGATTGTGGTAAGTATGTTTTATTTCATGCTGGTAGACTTTTCCAATAATATGTTGTAGACAAGTATGTTAAAATTGAAACCGCTAGATTAGATTATTTTCGTAACAATAAAAAAAAATTAGAGCTGAACTTTATCAATGTATTATAGATAGTGTTGAAAATGGGGGAAACAAAAGGTTACAAAATTGGAAAGAAAATTGTTCCACCACAAAGCTTCACATGTGGTCCTAGAGACATACTACGAAGGTATTTAGATGTAATGGCTATTGTCCAATGCTATGGGGAACCATATATTTTTTAACTATAACATGTAATCCAAATAGGCCAGAAATTAAACAAAAATTGAAACACAATGATGAAGTTCAAAATCGACCAAATTTAGTTGTACGTATATTCAAAGCAAAATTAGAAGAGTTAAAAATGATTTATACAAAGAAAATAATTTTGGTCATGTTATTGCTCATATATACATGATTGATAAGAGGGCTCCCTCATGCACATCTACTATTGATTTTTAATTCTGCTCATAAAATTTCTTGTGTTGATCAAGTAGTATAGTGTCATCTGAAATTCCTTGTAAAAATACATATCCACGTCTTTATACTGTTATTGTAAAACACAATATCTACGGTCCTTGTGGAAATCTACATCCAAAGGATGTATGTATGTTAGCAAATAATTGTTGTAAAAATAAATATCCTAAAGATTATTATAGTAATACTATATTTGGTGATAACTAATACCCATTGTATAAGCGTTCTAATAGTGGTATTTCTATTAAGTTAAAGGTCAAATGTTAGATAATCGATAGGTAATACCATATAATCCTTATTTAAGTGCAAAATTTGACTATCATATTAACGTTGAAATATGTTCATCTATTAAAGTAGTAAAATATTTGTACAAATATGTACATAAAGGATATGATCGTATTAATTTTTCCATTGACAAAAACAAAACAAATAAAGAGAGATGAAATTTATGTCTACCAATCAGTTAAGATGGATATTTCCACCTGAAGCTATGTGGAGAGTTTTTTTTTTTTTTTTTCAGTTTGTCAAAAATATATCCTACTGTTTATCTAATATTATTGCAAATGGGTATACGAGAAGAACAATGTTAACTGAATTTTTTCGGATGAGTGAAGCATATGAATTTGCTCGAACATTATTATATAGAGACTTCCCAACCCATTTCATGTGGGATGCAAGTAGAAAAATTTGGACACGCTTAAAACAACACATTGTTATAGGATAAATTGTGAAAGCTAATCCATCTGAAGGAGAAAGCTATTTCCTTCGTATTCTTCTTAATCATATTAGAGGTGCAAATTCATTTGATAGTTTACGAAGTTTAAAGGAAGAACTGTTGTAACATATCGAGAAGTAGCACTTTTACATGGTCTCCTAATTGATGATAATCATTGTGAAGAATGTTTATCTGAAGCTATTTTGTACGAAATAACTGGTTCTTTAAGACATTTATTTGCTACACTTTTAATACTTTGTAATCCTAATAATCCAAAGTTATTATGGAATAAATTTAAATCTTATATGATTGACGATTATGTGCATCAAAATATATCTGTTCAAGCCGCTGAAGTACAATATTTAGAAGACATCAATTCTAGATTAGAATCACAAGGTAAAAACATAAACGATTATGGAATAGTTCCACTCTTTGTAAGTATGAATGAAGCTCAAAGATTAACAAGAATGATTGCAGATGAAACAATCAATTTTTGTATTGAAAGAGGACTTCCTTGTGTACAAACATTAAATAAAGAACAACGATTTGTATATGATACAATTATAGAAAAAGTAAAATGTGAATCAATGGTGCTTTATTCATTGATGGTCTAGGGGGGACATGTAAGACTTTTTTAGATAAGGTACTTTTAAATGATTTAAGAAATCAAAATTTCATTACTTTAGCGACTACATCCTCTAGAGTAGCTGCATCTCTATTGTCTGGAGGACGTACAGCTCATTCAAGATTTAAAATTCCTTTAGAAACAATTGGAATTTCTCTGTTAGCAAACAATCAGCTTTAGGAACCTTATTAAAAATGTCTAGATTAATAATTTGGGATGAAGCACCTATGGTAAATCGTTGTGCTATTGAAGTAGTAGATAGAATGCTTAAAGATATTACTGATTGTAATTTACCTTTTTGGTGGGAAAGTCATCGTTTTTGGAAGGGATTTTCGACAAGTTTTACCAGTCGTATCAAAAGAAAAAAAGATGATATAATGAAAGCTAACTTGGTTTTTTCAGACCTCTGGCCTTCGTATATACATTTACCATTGATTCAAAATATGAGAACAAAGTTAGATCCTACATTATGTGATTACTTAATTAGAATCAGAGATGGAACAAAAGAAGAACATACTTGTAAATGAATTATGCTTCCGAATAGTATAATTCTACCATTTGAAGATGAAATTTACATCTTTAAAGTTTTTGATACATCATATTTTTCCAAATATAGAGGCTTATGCTGACAATTTACATCATATGGCAAACCAAGTTATTCATACACCTACAAACAAATGTGTTGACTATATTAATAGAATTTTCACATATTATAGTCTTGATGAGGCAATTGACACATCATAATAAAGTTTACAAGAAGATTTTTTGAATACATTAATACCAAATGGTATTCCACCACATGAATTAAACCTTAAGGTAAATTGTCTGTAATGTTATTGTGAAATATCAATCCTTCTGTTATGTAATGGAACACACCTTGTCGAAAATTTAAGAGAAACGTAATTCTTGCTGAAATCACAATTGGTGAATATCGAGGAAAAAATGTTTTCTTACCAAGAATTCCTTTTATACCCCTTAAAAATGATCGAAACTCAATTCCATTTAAGAGAATTCAATTTCCAATTAGACCATGTTTTGCAATGACAACAAATAAAGCACAATGTCAAACACTTGATTTTGTTGATTTATATCTTCCAGAACCTTTTTTTGCCAAGGTCAGCTATATGTAGCACTATCAAGAGTAAAAACAAGTACATCTTTAAAAGTTCTACAAAAACCATCTATCATAGACAATTCACATGACATGTGTACTAAAATATAAGGAAATTCTTTCGTTTATACATAGACTTGTATAAACGTTGAATGTTTTCGTAGGTATATTTTTTCATCTTTGACAATATTTAACAATTTACTAAAATTATTGTTTTATTCAAAACGTATGTAATTCTATTAATTTGTTTTAGTACACCTTAAAGACAGATGAGGAGGATTGGACACGAGTACGATAGGCAAAATGGAAAAAACATTATTGAAACGTAATGCACATATTGAAAATGTGAAACTCAAATACCATTAAGCTTTTAGCAGTTTTATCATCTTCATTAAGTCTTATGGATTCAGTATGTTGGTCTCAACACAATGCCTACTTTTTTATTTCTTTATTTTCTTTCATATCCTATTCCCCAATTAAAAAATAATAAAAAGTACCAATTTAGGGGAACCAAATCAATGGTAGTTTGATACCTTCATTGATTTGTACATTTGTGCAAAATTTTCCATACTTCTCACTAATGTTAGTTATCATCCCCTCCTGTTTGAATTGATGATTAGTTAGTTCCTCCTAATATCGTAAGAGCTCCTTATCTTGGTTTGAGTACTATCATTCACAGCTTACCAATTGGTACTCAACTATGATAGGTTGTGAAAAATGGACATCAGCTCTGGCAGAGGTGCCTGTGTTAGCTGGAAGTAATGGAACTAGAGTTCTCTCTGCCCAACAAGCCCATCCTTTAAGCTTTGCCACTATGGCTTTGAGCATGACCATTGGTCTCAATATGGCTGAAGTTGTGGCTCAAGGTCCTCCTCACACTCAAAACTACTCAGGTTGATTTTTCCCTTTCTTTGGAGAAAATATAGAAAGTTGTTATGCTTATTCACATAATAACTATGATAAGCCTCTGGTGGTTTAATCGCTTTACGTAAAACATGTTTGGCTAAGCTTATAAATAAATTGCTCCGCCAAACATGCTTAGATATGTTATTTTTTCTTGCTTAAGTTAAATAAGTTAATCATTTGCTTATAAGTAAACTTTTTCAGCTTAGCAAAACATTCTATATATATATATATATATTGATTTTCTCAATCTTTTATAGACTTATCTCACATGCTAATTCTTTTATTACTCTCTACATTGTCCTGCACGGAATTTACTCATGTAGATGATAATTGTTTTCTGAGTGCCTCCATAGATGGAAGAATACATAACTGGGAAGTCAAGCTTTTCGAATTAGCGATTGAATGGTATTAGAGAAATAGTAATTGCTGTGTGTTATTAACCCAATAGAAATGTATAGTTCATTTATAGTTTTCTTCAATATTTATTTTGCCTTTGTGGCATATTTTTTAAAGTATCATTTTTCTTATGCTACGGAGAGGAGCTATAGGAACAATAGATGACAATTGCATTCTTATGGCATTGTTGGTATGTGTAAAATGTTGCAATGACATATTTCTTTTCCATATCAATATTAAGGGAGTTAGGACCATTCAAATGCTCGGTGTCACAACTTATAAGTTGAAACTAATAAGCATTTCATTTGTGATATGATGTCTATGTTGCACAGCCTGCATTCACCATCACAAGCAGTTAAAAAGTATATTCGCTACTATTGACAAGGGTAGAGCATGCTCGACTAAGCTTAAAACTAACTCAAAATATGTTGATAATTTACATTTTTTCAGCAATGATATATGATATATGTTACACCAATAAGTTCATCCTCATATCGGAATGAGCAACAAAAATTTTTGGCATTCCACAACACAACCCAGTTGAATGTCATATTGACTCAACACAGAATCAATAAGCACATAAATTAGCACAAACCTTGGAAGATTTGGAAGGCAATTCATTTGAAAAGGCAGAGGAGTGCAATCAAGCCGAGTGAACGGAGGTTTTCTCCGTGATCACGTAGGTTCTCTCCGTGCTGGATGGAGATAAACTTCGTGCAGCATGGAGAAACACGGAGTTCGTCTATAGCACTCTGTGGCGCACAGAATGTTCTCAATGTCCGTGCGTGCACCAATGTTTAAACATATATTTCTTATCTTAAGAGAATTCAAACTTTTATATAATTCCAAATTATTATAGTCATTTAAAGAAAAAAAAATTCCACAATAACAACCTATACATATACTTCTTGTATATATTCTATATTAACCAACTTTAAATGTCACAAATTTGAGCAAACACAATAATAACTCCAACGTCTTCATAATAAATATATTAACATAATAAAATATACAATCACAACTACATACATTTACGACTATCTAAATATTTTACTACCTTTTTTTTTCCTAAAATGTAAATAGATATTAACTTCATCGATTACAACATTGCTAGCATTCAAAATATATAAACCAACTAGATATTTTACAATTGAAGAACACAATAGAAACATCTTTCAACTTTACACTTCACAATCTACATCTTTTCATACCAGATATTTCAAATATTTATACTATTCAAATTCAAAATAACTACTACTACTCTCTATTACATCTTTTATAAATACCCTCAGCATCAGTATCACAATTACCTGTTATACTACTTTCACAACTTTAAACTCTGTATTCATCAACACTTTCAGAAATCTGAACTCTGGTAGATTCTTTCCACATTACTATTTTTTTATTTATTTCTCTTTTAAATTTTAAACAAGAAAAAGAAGTAATACATATTCTAATGTCATTAACAGATATTAATAATGGCTACAGCTTATAAACTCATCCCATAGATTTCTACATCTGAGAAGAATTGGTCCGCTAAAGTTATAATTGCAGGGAAACAACCACCGAAAACTGCTCGCAATACTACTAGCCGATACCAAAATATTCTTCTAATGGATTTGGAGGTAAATACATAACCATAATAGCAAATATTTCTTTTACTACTATATATATATATATTTTTTTTTTTTTAAATATGACACAAAAATTTTTATAAAAATATGCCATCTGAGATATATGGACTTTGGCCTAACCCCATTCTTGTAAGGACACCACTGGCACTCCCTTAACAAGAATTCTTAAAATAAAAATTCATTTTCTCTC
>CAIGRP010112967.1:0-14926 GCA_903798385.1 Fraxinus cuspidata | reverse complement strand
AGTGTCCCACATCACTAACACTCCTCCTGACACCCCCGATGACCCTGCATACTGATACCCCACATGCTATCCCCCCCATATGCTACTCACAACAGCCCTCGAAACAACCTCCAGCTTAGTTTCTTGTAGACATACAAGATCAACCCCCCAACCCCTTAAAAGATTCCGAATACCCAATCGTTTCCCAGCTTCATTTAGCCCCCTCACATTCCAACTAATTATTTTCGGAATCATCTAAACATTTCGTCATCCCTCCCCATAAGACTCTCCTTGACTCGCCACCCTTGACATCATAATTAACTGAGCATTCAAGACGCTTAAGCTCCCGATCACCCTTTCTTCTTGTCTTACCTCCCGATGTACCCATCCCATGTCCCCTACTAGCCTCCAAATCCTCAAATAGTTGCAGAAGCCTGTTTTNCACCCTTGACATCATAATTAACTGAGCATTCAAGACGCTTAAGCTCCCGATCACCCTTTCTTCTTGTCTTACCTCCCGATGTACCCATCCCATGTCCCCTACTAGCCTCCAAATCCTCAAATAGTTGCAGAAGCCTGTTTTGATACCCATCACATGAAACACCTACTATCTTACTGAAATCCAAAATTTTTTGAAGAACCCAATTACACGGTCGAGATTTGACGTCAAATGCACTAACTTTCGCCCTCTCCCCAACATAAATAGGGTCAATGCAATGTCCCTCCTCTTCCTCCACCCGTATAACATCACTGTCTGTGTCCCCCTTCTCGGCTCCACCAACCCGCACCACCAACGCATTGTCATTCCTTGATCCCCTTTTTTCGGAGACTTAGAATATCTCCTACAATAGGTATTCCTGACCATGGATGCTGAGCCTATCCTACCTTGCTGTTTTTCAATCGCCGAATTAGATCTTTCAACCATCGTACCCTCATGTGTAATACAATTCGTAGTACCCGACTCTCCTACTTTAGCCCACGGTTACGCCTCTCGCTGTACTTCAATCATTGAGTCAATTTCATCCCTATTTGTTTCTTTTTTCCCCACCCTATATTCATCACCAAAGGAAATTACCACTTCAGCCCGTGTCTATGGCTCACCTTTAGGCTTATCCCCCACGTGTTGATCATTAGCTTAGGATCCAACTCCGCTGCAAATTTTCCATTATCTAGAGATTCATCCCATCCCACCCCACACTTATGGCAATAAATGTTCCTTGAACCCACTATCCACAACCTTGATCAATTCATCCAATTCCCCTTTCAACGCCTGAATGCGATCCCTTAATATTGCATTAAGATCACTCTCGTTATCCACTCTACCCTTATGCAACCACACCCTCTGAATAGCATTTTGCGGCTCCCGAACATTTGCCGTAACATCAGCATAAGTCATCCCAAGTCGGCTCCTTTCTTCGGCTAATAGACGCTTGGCCTTATCTCAGGCAACAAATGAATCAACAACCGCCTGAAACACGCGTGACACCGAAACCCACCCCTCTCCATTCGCTCCTTCAGGTACCATCACGACTCCCTTTCGATGCCTCTCCCCAAACTGTGCTATCATTAGAAACCTACCACGACTGTTGGCACAACGTTGAGCCAGGAAGGCTCGAGAAGACTCGTCAAACTTGGCGACGAATTCCACCGTCTTACCAGCCACCCTCAACTTATTCATCATATTCACCATCGAAACAGCACCAAATCGGCCCATACAAATAGCATCCGATATCTTCGATCCTCACTCTGAAAGATTAACGATACTTGAGTCAATAACTGAAACCACAAACTCCTTCGCCTCAACTTCAAAACGTGAGCTGAAAATTTGAAGACCCCCCGCATCGGTTTGTCCCCTATGATTTCGTGCTGCAGAGCTAGCTGATGATGAAGCCCATGGTCTGAATGGTCTCATTGCATCGCGAAGATTCTGCACCTTTTCCGGCGGAGGCGAGTGGCCCTCACGCGCCTGCAGATCGGCGCGTGGAGCACGCGCCCGTCCCTCCGACGTCAGAACTGCCTGCGCAGCCCGTCGGACTGGCACGTGTGGTTGGGAAGTGGCCGAATTAGAGAGTTGGTTTCGTGTGCCAAAACTGCCTTCTCCTTCTGGATCTGCGATTGGATTGTTACCCTCGTGAATAATGTCGCCGTGAGCCTCCGATGGTTCGCCTTCCTGTTCGCCGTCAAGTGCAATGTCAAGATTGCCTCTGATTGTTCGCCCTTGGGTTGCAGCGCTAGGGTTTCCGGGAGAAAGGCTTAGATTTTGTGGAGTGAGGCCGGTGGGGATGGATCGTCTGGAATGGATCTGGTGGCCGGCGACGGAGACGTGGCCGGTTGGGTTGGGAGGTAGGTGGTTGTGTATGGGTGATGGATGCAGTGACGTCATTTTACTATAGAACTACATAGAACATCAAAAGCAAGAATAGAGAGGAAAAATTGCGCCGGGTCAATAATTTTGGCTTATGAAAGTATGACAGCATAAAGAATTTGCAGTTGTTTAAAAAAGTTGTTTGAGGCTTACGTCTTACTCTAGCCTCACATGAAGCTCTCAATGAGGGCCTCAAAACTTAAGCCTTTAGTGCCATTTGTCAAAGCTTAAATCTTATTGAGGCAAACGATTTCATAGTGAAGCTTACATCTCAAGACTAAACCTTACCTTTCTAGACATTTTGAGAATGTTTTACGGGTTTTTTTTATTTTTATCATTTTTTGGCTCTAAACAGAAGGGGAAGCAGGAAGGCACGGTTGCAAGTGGGGAGTGATGACAAAGAATGAGAAGAAATGGTAATGATGAGGATGATAGTGTAATCAAATATATTGATGATTATCTTAAACTACATCTGTGGTGATAATTATGGAAGACTGCTAGGTTATTTCTACTAGTACATATCAAATTTTGTTGTGATTAATAATTTGAAAACTTAATATTTGCTACTTTATTATGCTCTCTTATATTTCTTTACAGGTTCGACATTTAAATTTGTTGCTCTATTTTGTTATAGATATTCAATATGGTTTACAGTTCATCAAGAGAATATTTTGTACTTCTATATTCTTTTGAATTATTTTATTTGTTTATAGCCTCAAGAAACCTCAAGGCCCACACTATCTCAAAGAGGTAAGATGCCTTGATACCTAACTTAGCCTTTTCTAATATTTGGGAGTACGTCAGCAGTTTTTTCCCTACATGCTGCGTCTTTCAAATATCAGAGGTTTTAGCTAACCACATACAATCTTATTTCCTAGATAAGCTCTTAAGAGCTTATAAGCATCAAATGTGCTAATGTGCGTCTAAGCATTGATGCTAATGTTCACTTCGTATGGAGAAAACGGAATTAAAAAGTCCCACTTAAATGCATTGTGGTTTCAAGAAAACATTTCTCAAAGAATTCATACAATTCCTCTTTTAAAATTGTCTCGTTAATTCATTTATAAAGGTTAATGGCATACATAGATATGCATTGGCAGCAGCCAGCAAGGTAATTGAGACACAAATTATCACCTCTTATAATGGTAAACGTGATCATTCATGAAAATTTCAATCAATTTCCTTCAAGTTAGGAGATCACATTGACAACGTTTAGTAAATCAACAAAAACACATTTAATTATCATCCACCAGTTAGTAGTTAACCATATATCTTTTGACCAAAAAATTGGGGAAATTAACATACATCATTCACTCTGGCTGCTTGTATTTCCATGGCCTTTTCAAGAATGTCACCCTACAATAACAAGCATCATTAATTATGATGTGAATACCAAGATGTAAGAGAAAGATGGAGGTAAGCGTATAAATACCACAGTAGGCCTGCTGATAAGACCACATTTGATACTCTGGCGAAGCCGCTTGCATTCTTCCTGAAAAATTAAAAGAGTAGGTGATGTAGAACAATTCTACTTATATCAAAAATTACTACTAGTTTTAGGATTTACTTATTATTGGTTATTAAGATTCATAATATTTATAGGATTGTATTAGTTTTATTATTTAGTTGCTAGGGTTCCTACTTCTATTAGGAGTAAATTATCAGTTTTCTTTTGCCTGGGCTTGAAGTTTTGGCCTGTCCGCTTAACCAAGCTTTTTAGAACACTGGAATTCGTAGATTACCTCTTCTTCCAATGCCTATATAAAAAGGATAACTTGTTTGTCATCATCAATCATATTCATTATATTCAAGTACTCTAGACAATATTCTTGAGGTTCTTAGCTGTTTCTTGTTTTTACAAGATACAACTTTCGCTACTGTACTAAATTGGTTTTTCTAGATTACTAGTTCTCTTATTCTTTTCACATATCATTTTCTTTTACTTAGTTCACTAGAATTAGGAGATTACCTCTTCTTCCAATTCCTCCACTTTTATAGAGACGTTTCGTAGGATTTACCAGTATTACCTACTTCTCATCAATCATTTCTATAGGTTTATAAACACTACTGTTTACAAACACGTCCCCAAGCATATGCTAAGTCTTTGTAACTATCTTAGGTTCAGACATCATTGACATTAAAATAAATACATACAAGGATAAACCATGTAGTTTTGCAACCAATTTCAGATTGAGATGTCACTGCCATCATTTCCAATGAAAGAACTTTAAAAAAAGAAAATGTTTAAAGCAGGCATCAATATCTGGAAATATAGCATTACTCTTTATGGCAGACACCATTATTTCCTACAAAATGGCTGATTCACTTCTCGAACTGAGCTACTGGATATCAAATATGCCCAATCTTACCGCCATTTGAACAGCAGTTGAATGAAATGCATTTCAAAATCATGTCTATCAAGAGTGGTTTAGGAGATTCAATTATTTACATACACTAGCAAGGCCACTGAAGCACAATAACGAACAGCTCGACAACATCTAACAAGGGAATCCTAGCTTAGCTTGATCGATTATTTCTTGCTAATTAGTAGTTAAAATTGTGCACATGTACCTCATTGAAACCAAACCCACAAGGAAATTCATAGCGTTGCAACAAAGGGTCCACAGACTCAAGGGTGGGAGGTGGAAGAGAAAGTGTAACGACCCGACCTCTATGTCCAAACCGTTATATCATACGCATTGTCTACTCTAGGTGGACATCTGCCCACTTAGTTGTCCACTCTAGGTGGACATCGGCCCACTTAGCCCATCATGGCTTTCTATCGCGTTCTTAGGATTCGAACTCATGACCTCTCCTTCAAAAAGACTTACGTTGAATCTCGGTACCAATTGAACTGGTGACAGGATTCAACTTAAGTCTCTATTAAGATAAATGTGATGAGTTCGAATCCTGGGGACACAATAGAAATCCGTAAGGGAATAAAAGGGTAGATGCCCTCCCGGAGCGGACAATCGTAAGTTGACGGATTGAGCATAGGGTTGGGTCGTTACAAAAGGTGGCTTTCAAGTTTGTTTTGATATTTTATGCTAGGAGAAAAAGCAGGTTCCTCTAAAGTTAAATTCAATCACCTCGGTGAACTCTTGATTTGAGACAATATCAATCGATATGATCTCTGTCTTGTTTAGATTTAATATCTCCAGCATAATGTCGGATGTCCTTTTGCCAATTTTGTATGGTTCAGCTTTGCTAGTACCTGCACAGAAAATACTTAGAATGACTTTTTCCAAAGAAATATTGGTGTCCAGGGTGGACCATTGCCTACATTAAGTTCCCCAAAAATAATAAAATATACACAATCCTAACTAGCTTCAAGAGTAAAAGGTAATAAAAGGAAAGTAACAAATGATTACCTAGAACTTGCACTAGTCTATACATATCTTGCTTCTGAAAACTACCAGAAATTCTTATTCTCACAAACGTTCCAACAACTTTATCATGAAATGTCTCGACATCTTCAAGTAGATCCTCCATCAACTTCCGCCGTAGGTAAATTAAGCTAATGTTATGCATGTCGATTGCTGCATATTCAGCAACATTTGATTGAGGAGCACGGTTGTCACCTTTTTTACGCATTTTACGTTTCCTATCTTTAACCCCCTTGTTTAAGGTGTCAGCATTCCCATCAACCTCCAACAGGTCACTTTCAGTGTCAACAACACTCCCTTGAGCATCATCCATAGGTGAATCATCTTTTCTAAGAAAATGAGATTCAAGAAGTTTTAACATCTTGAAATGTCCAACGCGTGATTTTCCAAATAAATTTTCAAATCTGGCATCACATTTAATTTGACTTTTCCGACGTGGGTCACGGAGTTTGTTTCTTTTGATATAATCAAGCAAGAGAGCTTGTACAGCAAACTGAGATAGGACAGAAATGTCACCATTTTTCATGTGTGAAACAAATTCAAGAAGCTCTTCGGATGCCCACTTAGTGTTGTCAGATACAAAATTGCATTCATCTCCAGCTGTTGCACCTAAACACACAGATTCCTCTTTTTTGGAGGGGGGTTTTAATTGTTTCTTTAGCTTTCTTCTCTTAGGTTTCCGGGTTTCAAATTTTTCAATAGCGTCAGAGTCAAATCCTCGTCCATTATTAGTGTCTACCTGTGCCTCTGGTGACTCTTGTTTGATGGTGCCAGCTATTCCCTTCCAAGGATTCTTAGCGCCAGCAACTTCAAGTGAAGATAGCTTAAGTTTAGACTTTAGTTCTATATAATAATCCTTGAAGAGATACTCCCAGCTATTTCTGTCATCAAAATCTATTTCAGCCTGCATCAGTCAAGGATGAGAGCAGGCAATCAAAATCCTTTACACAACCAATTTCTCTCTCTTAGAGCGGTGGGGGTGGGGATTGGGGATGCAGTTTAAATATAACAATCATAAATTGAAAAGTGTAATTTTTTCATGAAATAGTTTCTTGCAGCATATGAAAACAAACAGTGAAAAGCAGAATGGTACCAAGAAAAAAAAATACGCATAACCATAATCAAGACAATACCTTGCCATGTCAAAATTGGAAATAATTATTCGGTGGCAAACAGGAAAAGGCTATTTGATGTGATGTTAAAGCAAAATGCTAGTTTCTCCTGACCTAATGTCTCATTCAGATGTTCTAAAATACAATACATCACAGAATTAAAGGTTACAGGTTCTTATAACTGGTTTTGCATAGGTGAAAATGTAAAGCTTTTCAAAATTACACAGAATTATACCAAACGGATGAAGATGTGTCCTTGGAGGAGAATTCTAGAAATATCAAGAGGAAAAAATTTCACTAATCCTCATTCCTTGGAAGAACAAAAAAATTATTTCCTTACATCACATGAGGATGTGTAACCTACAATCAAGTGATCAAACACAAACGTAAGCACATAGTTTCCGAAGAAGACATATTAGGGATCAATGACACAAAATTACATGCAAATAAGGTGTCCAGGAGCACAGAATTTTCCCAAGCATAGACATATGGGCCTATTCGAACCAATTCTTCATGGATCAAGTGAATACCTGCTCAAACATGCTTAGTCTAACTCGAGCAGGTTTTGAAACTAAGAGTTAATCTGATTAATATATGAAATATCCCTTAACCTGCTTAGTCATATATAGAGGACCAATAATCTCAATGCAAATTGAACTATGGGTAGTACAAATTACAAACCACGTTACTTCTCTGACATGGAAAAGTTTCCTCACAAGCCTATAATGCAAAATTACACAGCCAACAAATGACAACAAAATATATTGAACCACATACATATGAACGTCAGATACAAATCCAAAGGATAAAGTGTTCACTTTCCAACCCCAGCAGGCGAACTTTGATGGAAGTAACAGTAGGTAGGCTTTGTGCCTCGGAAGGGTAAAAGGGGAGAGAGAAAGAGTAACTATGAGAAATAACTGATGGAATGAAAGATAGCTGACAAAGGAAAGGAAAAATTATCACCAACGCACACATGACATTTTCCTCTCAAAAGCATTGACCACTAGGCAGAACCCTATGTAGCATGGACACTTCAATCAGGGTAGCGTGTCCATGTCCGACACTCTACCGTAATCATTTTGCTTTTTTATATTAGAAATACTATATATTATTAATTAAAAGTTATTAGCAAGTAACAAATACTTATGTTTAAAAGATTTCAACAAGAAAAATAAATATCAAATATAAAACTAAATTTATACTATATAAATGAATAATTTTTAAGAATTTAATCAACGTGTCGATAACATGTCGTGTCTGTACTTTTTTTAAAAATCGCATGTCGGCGTATCCGACATGTATCGTGTCGGACACACGTGACCATGTCGGTGCATCATAGGTAGGACCTTTTGAAATTCATTGGCAAGTGTTTGTGTTAAAAAATCTACAATGGCTAGAGTTCCTTGGTTTTGTAGCTTCTAAATTGATAAATTTAAAACATGTCAATCTGCAGCAAGGTACTGAAGGTGAAAAGCGAGATTTCTGTTCTTGTTCTGTTCTTGTGTAGGGTTTCTATTATATGCTATATCGCTGCACAATTTCTATCTATTTGAAGGCAATAGCTGAAGGTACAAAAACTAAATCTGGACCACAATCAAATCTGGACCATTTGAGGACAAATGGATTCACATAAAAAAAATCCCATTTCAACTTCCAAAGATGGAACTGACCAATCGGATCGAAAAGTTTAATGATCCGGATCATCCATGATGTGGCTCGCTTAAAAGCAATCCAAAAGCAAAACGGAAATTATCTAAAACTAAAAAAAATCATGTATGACACAGGCAGGAAATAATATAGAAAATTGAATTGTGAAATAAATGTAATTGCTAACACTGGCAAACTTAAGGCATGATACATCACAAAACCTCATACCACCACAGAGATAGAGAGGGATGATAGAAGCACATACATCCTCGTTTCCTGGTTCATCGTTCTCAATTAACAAGACAAATCTCATACAGGTCTCACAAAAGCCTTTGTTTCCACGAACACATAAAATAACAGCATCTTTAATGCAACCCTTGCACAAGGAAAATGCACATGTATAACACTTATAGTGGGCATTCTTCTCGCAAATGCTGCACAAATGCCAACCTGAAGTACAAGAAAAGATAGCATGAGAGTATCAGTCAAGAGCAAACTACACAGGCTTACATGTTTCTAATTACAGCAAGAGCGAAGTGTAGAAGCACAGCAACAATTAAAACTTAAAAAGTGACGTATATATAACAGATATAAACAAGTTCCTCCAGCCAAAAGATCCCAAACCACGAATGTTGCAGTGAAAAACCTAACTGCTAGTATTGAGTACGAAATCAATCTAACATAAAAACTAATCAAAAAACAAAGTCCAGAACTAATGAACCGTAGTTCAAACAGATAACATGTCAAAGCAATTGGTGAAGAAAGTCACTATTATTGCATCATTGTAAAGTTTGCATATCTGACTGAGATAATCCGTTCTCTGCGGTCATAATAACTCATAGATCAAATTAAGAAGACAGATATAACACTTTGCTATGTAGCCAATGGGAATTCAAATGACCTATCATGTGACCTGGATATCAAAAGAAGCTAAATCTGAGGAGTAAGTAATCAAACTAATTCACATCCACTCTATAATGTTTGGAATACATTATATGCAAGGAAACTTCATGCACAATACTCGGAGGTAACTTGCAGGATTGTTTACATAAACTTATCAATCGTAACATTCACTACTTATCTCCAATTACAGATGTGAACTCATGCGGAAATAGAGAGGGGCACTTACCACAATTCCAGATCCCCTTGGCGTTGAAAAATGCCTCATCTCTATTAACACAAGAAGGATGATATGCTTTTGGGCAACCTCTGAGAATTCACGGGGGAAATTTTGATAAGCCCCATAAAACACATAACCAGCAAACATACTTGAGAATCGCGGAAATACTTTTTTTTAGTCTACATTCTAAAGATTATATGTCACAATACATGAAATTCACCTGCGGTCACACATAACAAGATCCCCACCATCGAAGCAAATGAAACAAACATCATCTCCCACAAGCTCCCTCCCTGCAGTCTTAGAACTTGAAGGAGTCTTTGATTTCTTTCCTTTCTTCTGCTTCCCTCCAGAAACTTTCCCAGTGTCAGCCACATTAATTTCAGTCTCCATTTCAGTGTTGTGAATCCCTGCCTCCTCCTCAGCAACCATTGCATCATCCTCTTCATCTTGTACAGCAGCCAGTGAATCACCCAACTCCTGACCAGACTCATCCACATCGTCATTTGTTTTCACAATCCCCATTTCACTCTCTATTGCCAATTTTGTGTCCTTGAATGAAATCCTCTTGGACAAGTTGCCACTTTTTGCCTCCATCATAGTTTCTGTCTTTGTTTCCATTTCAGTATCTGCTGCTGGAATCTCCTCCTCTGCCACTGCTACCTCTGCAGTTTCAGCAATATTAGCAGGCTCATCTGACTCTAAAGCCTTTGAAACATCCAGATTTATATCCTTCTCCTGCACCACTTCGGTTTCCATCAGTAAGCTATCCTCAGCAACCAGACCTTTATCTTCAGCATACTCATCGTAAATGGCCTTTAATGACTGAGTTCCAACAATTCCCACACCACCATCTAATACGTGAACCTGCTCTCCTGCACTCGCACTGGTACTAGCTCTGGCAACCTCAGAATTAGCCTCATTTGTCATCCCAAACTCCATTTTGGCTTTGGAGGTCGAAATCTCCTCTACAGTTACTTCGTCAGCAACCTCAATTTCTGAATCATTTAATTCAACAGCAACCTTCTCCTTACAGTCTATAGCATCCTCTATCGATACCTTTGTATTGCTTTCCACCATTTGAAATTCCATTGGCTCCACCCCCACTACTTCCTCATTTTCAAACTTCTCTCTCTCACCTTCAATCTCTGTCTCAGTTTTAGCATCTGATGCCTCCAATTCCTTCACCGTTTCCACTCTTGAGTCAGCCACTTGCACCAATTCTTCCCCGCCTTTTTTAACTAGTTCAAAATCCCCAACATCAGAAACAGCCATTTCACCACCATGTGATGCCTCTGATTCCTTTCTCACGACCACCATCTCCACTTTTGTGTAAACCACTGGCACCAATTCTTCCCCGCCTTTATTACCTAGTTCTAAATCCCCAAAATCAGAAACAGCCATTTCACTACCACATGATGCCTGCAATTCCTCTCTCACAACCACCATATCTACCTTTGCGTCAGCCAGTGGCACCAATTCTTCCGTGTCTTTTTTACCTAGTTCAGAATCCCCAACATCAGAAACAGTCATTTCACCACCATGCGATGCCTCCAATTCCTCTCTCCCGATCACCATCTCCACTTTTGTGTCAGCCACTGGCACCAATTCTTCCCCACTTTTTTTACCGAGTTCTAAATTCCCAACATCATAAACAGCCATTTCACCACCATCTTCCACCGCTTCCACTTCACCTTCCACCACTGGAATTCCCTCCACCGTCTCCTGGCCCGCCTGTCCACTATCAATTACATTAAAAACGAGTTCCTCGCAACCTTCTGCATTCGGCTCCCTCGCCGCCTCCGCCTCCGCCTCCGCCTCCAATCCCTTATCCACCGCTTCATCTCTGTCCACAATAGCACACTCTTCCCCACCTTCCACTTCCGCCGGTTTCTCCTCTGTCACAACCACTTCATCTTTCACATGACAACCACTTAACTTCGAATCACGCAATTCAGGAAAAAACCCACATTGCTCCTCGCATTTAATCGCTTCCTTTTCCAATTTTTCATCTTCCATTACCGTTTCTTCTTCCAAAAACGGCCTATTCACATTTGATAAATTCTCTTCGTCATCCTCCATGGATACAGGATCCTCGACCTTTTTTTCAAAACCCTAGCCCTTGAAATTGTGTAGACACCGGACTATAGGTGAATAAAGATATACATACGTGCATTCGTGCTTCAAGAACGCGCAATGCTGATGAATCCTATTGTCGCTTGCTTTTAGAGGTTTTTCTTTTCTCTTGAGGAGCAAACACGTGAAATTTAGGGGAACCGAAGCTTTACAAAGCCCCAACTCGCAACAAACTAACTTATAATTATGCACGTTACAATCACAAATTGATGCATACAAGATTTGGTGAAATATAATCATAAAAAAATGATATGTACATAAAAAAATTACGAAAATTTGTAAGCGGTAATGTATATGTAGAACAATTGAAAAAAAAATAAAAAACTTGTTCTTAAGACCCTGTTGGACACATTTTCTTTCAAAATACATTATTTTAAATTCATTTTCAACCATACATTTTTTAATAAAATAATATTTTTCATCATATCAATAATTTTTAATTACTTTTTAACTACATATTTTTCATCATATTACTATTTAAAATACATTTTTTTCCAATAATATCCATCAAACATCTCATTACTCACTTTTTGACGCTTCATCCATCCGTAAAACTTTTTATAATTCATTATAACTCTTTAGAACTATTCTAAAATTTAAGGTGTAAAGGCATATTTAAAATATGATTATTAATATTTGAAAATTATTAAAATAAATTAAGCTCCCATTTGGCACCATTATTTCAAATTATAATTTTTGAAATATTATTTTTTTGAAAAATATATGACTTAAAAATAAGAATTCTTTTTTTTTTTTTTGAATTATATGTAATATTATTTTATGAAAGATTGTTTTGTTGAAAATAAGAGAGAAAAATAAAATTTTGAAATAATGACATCAAATTGGGGCTAAAGATAAAAACACATGAAGACTCTTTCAATTGTAAAAAAAGAATTAATATCAGAGTAAATTCAATTCAAATTTCAATCAAATAAATGACTTTTGTATTCACTGTTATGTCATCTCTTTTAACTCTAGATCCTCATAACTTATATTCTATTTGTTCATATTTATCTTTAAAACTAGTGCGGTAAACGTGTGTTACACGTTAATTAAATAATGTTAAAAAAAAAGTGTGTAACAAAATAAAGAATAAGTCTCGACATACAAATTATATTTACAAACTCGACATACAAATAGAAACAAATTTGATTATTCTTATCAAATGCAATCCATTCACAATATGAGTTTATGTTTTAAAAATATATATATTATCTTGATTTTACTTTGAGAATAGGAAAAATTGTATTTGAGAACTCTTAATACATCACATGCAACAATCTAATCTAACAAAATTGTTCACTAATTCAAAAAGGAAAATAATATTTTCACATAGTTCTAATATTTCAATCATGAGATGTTTGAGGAAGTTTTGCAGATCGAGTAAAACATCAAAACAGATGAATATCGGCTCACCAGTAAATATGTTAATAAAAAAGAAGACATTATTATTAGTACAATGACATTAAAGCACACATGAGCAGCGCCCTCGTGGGGTTCGGGTGCATCGCCACCTGCGATGATCGATCTGTCAGGTCACGAGTGGAGGGGGTGGCGAGGGCAACGCCTGAAAGGAAATTTGATTTTCGTGTGTGGAATGAAATTGAGTTTTTAGTGGGGTTAAAAAATGTGATAAGATACTTTATCATTTTTACATATCAAAATATAGAAAAAAATTAAATACACCTTATTACAATATAGTTTTCAATTAGCATTGTAACAAATTTACAGTTATAACATAATCCAATTAAAAATAGAAAGAGAAAAAAGTCTACAAACCATCTTCAATTGACCCATCTTATTTCCTTTCTCTCTCCACAACCATTCTAATTGTTACGCGAAAATTTTAGATTAATAAAAAAAAATGTATCTCACTGTTAAAAAAAAATTGTCCCTGTGCCGTGCGTGCAGGGAGAAGGTCTCCGTGCATCACGGAGACAATTTTTTTCCCTTCCCAATATTTTATCATATAGAACGGTGAGTTTTAAGAATCGATGAAAGCCATCAATTAAGTGTACACGGTTACCAAAGCTCTACTTATTTATTACAAACATAATTGCGAGTTTTAACAATCAATGATAGACAATTAAGTTTACCTGGTGCAAAATTTACCGTATGACAACAACAGCAGCTCACACTTGTAGCATCGTGGGTGTACATTGTAAAACAACCTCCACATATCGGTTGGGACATCCATGGGTGGTAATTGGAATTCTATGGGTGGAAGGTAAATGGCGTTAAGAAAGAGGGAAAATGCATGCGAAAATGGAAGATGCGATGGGTTGCGTGAAGAGGAGGAGGAGATGCTGAGGAAAAAAGGCATTTTTGACGACGATGGGAAATCGCGACACGTGGCACCAAGTTTTTTTGCCTCTTTTATATTGTAGTGAAATTAGAACTATACTCACAAAATATTACGGTAAAATGAGAAGGAACGACGACAAAGAATCGATTTTTTGTGGGGTTTTAAAATCGGATTCGGAATCGGGATGGAAATTGAAATTCTATGGGTGGAAGGTAAATGTCGTTAAGAAATGGGGAAATGCTTGCGAAAATGGAAGATGAGATGAGTTGCGTGATAAAGAGAAGGAGATACGTGAAGGGAAAAAAAATTTGACGACGATGGGAAATCGCGACCCGCGGCGCCAAGTTTTTTGCCTCTTTTATATATTGTTGTAGTGATTTAATACAAATATCTCATGATTAGTTCTTAAAAGCTAAGGGTGCATTTGATTTGTTGTTTTAAAGTTATTTTCAATTTTCAATTTTGTAAAATATTGAAACTATGTTTGATTTGATCTTTTCAAAAATACATTTTCGAAAATAAGGTTAAACTTATGACATAAAATTCATAATATACTTTTGACGTTTTGAGTTAAAATTCTGAAAATACTCAAAATGTAGAAAACAAACATTTAAATAAGATTTAAAAAAAAACAAAAACATAAATTCTAACAAATAAAATTCTAAAAATAAAATTGCTAAATTCTAAAAAATTAAAAATAAAATCTTAAATTTTAAAATATTCTGAAAAATATGAAATAAAAATTATGAAAAAATGAAATTTATAAAAAAATAAAGATCATAGAAAAAACAAAAATAAAAATAGTTTAAGCTCTCAATGATAATTTACATAAAAATTATAAAAAAAAATTAAATGAACATAAATAAATTATTC
>CAIGRP010112966.1:0-29668 GCA_903798385.1 Fraxinus cuspidata | reverse complement strand
AGAACCATAATTAAGGTTCTTTTGTCACGTCGGCAGTGGGAAGTATTTATCCTATCTACTGGAGGTAGGAAATTAATTTCATTTAGATCGATCGAATTGCTCAATTAAAGGACTTTTGTGATATTAATTTAGACTTGAAGTTCCAACTTAACCTTATTAATAAGAATAACACAAGCTTGGTTATTGATTTTTTTATTTTTTCAGTCAATGGCTATTTCTACCTAAACAGTCACTACCCATAATGATTATAAATAGTAATTTAGGTTGAGCAATTTCCACAAACAATTATTCCAATAATTATAACCAGTTCATATAATCCAAGCCTTAACATAAACAAACATATAATAACAAATCTATGCACATATTAAAAAAAAAAAAAAAAAGTGATGCTATTCATAGTGAAAACTATCGGTATTGTCTTACGTGGCATACATGTATCACTTTGTTATTTGATGCGGGAGCATTATTAACAAAAATGTCCAATTAACTTGACAAGCAGCAGTTCCAGAAGTCCGCCCGAAAATCTGCTCTGCTATAATGATTGACGCCGTGAACCGCCGCCAGTAAATGCAGTAGCAGAAATAGCAAACTAAAATTGAAGCTTATTTAGAGCATCTTTCTACAATCAGTTGGGTTTTGCCCTTACCCACTTTACACTGAAAATATCATTCATTTCTTCCATTTTTATAAATGATGAATACTCCACGAGCTAACAACCAAGCTATCTTTCTTGCAAATCAATACATATTTTAAGTAAGCCGTTTTTCCTTACAAAACATCCACTTTATTGCCTCAACAAAAATAGTAAAAAAAAAAATTTTCCCCTTTTTTGACAGAATATTTTATGCTTAAGCTAACATGCAAGTTAAGCGACTTTTCCAATTAGTAAATGGTTGGTTCTTTTTGGGGAAAAAAAAATTGTACATCATCCCTGTTCTATTGTGTGTATAAAAAATTTCTCCTCAACTTTTAGAAAGGGCAAATTGATCATTAATCTTTTATTACAGTTGTATATCAAATAATCCTCCAAGATTTTCATTTGGCTGGAGATACGATGTGATTCAATATACTCGATTGGGATTATTTGACCATTCGTAGACAAATATATTCGTATCTAGCCTTAGTGATATGCCTTAGACTTTAATAGGAGCAAAATTGAGATGAAGTATAAAGGTTCGGGGACGGACCTATGGTATTGATACTAATGGTTCTATCTAACTTTTTCGTGACATTCATGTGTTTATTAGAGAAGAGTCTAACTGAGTTTTAGCAAAGAGGTGAAAATGATATCCACATTGAAAAAGGAAAAAATTATCAAAGTTCAGGATGATAAAATCTGAAGGGAATAAAATTGACACGAAGTGGAAAGGTTAGAGACCCGTTGTGTGATTAATCCAGATATTTATGGTTGTTTCTATCTTTTCGAAAAAATTGACATTGTTTGATTTAAGAAGTGCTTAAATGCGATCCAATAAATATGAAAAATATATCCCATGGAAAATGAATAAAAAAAAAAAAGGGGATTGGTATATATGGGAATGAAATTGAGATAAAGTGGAAAGGTTGGAGACGTATAGTGTAATTAACACTATATTTAATTTTTTTTTCTTCTTTCTAAATTTTTGGGATATTGGCATTGTTGTTAAAGAAAAGTTTAAAAAGTATTGATAAATATGTGAAAAGGCATCCGTGATTAAAAATGACGAAAATTACCAAAGGTTGGGAATGGTACGTCGCACTAAAGTTTAATGGGACAAACTGAGATAAAGTGAAAATGTTAGATACCTAATTCTGCAATTAACCCAAATATTTGTCACCGTTGTAACTTTTCAGGACATCCACATTGTTTAGGAGAGAAGTGTAAACGTGGGTTTTAATAAGTACTTGAAAAATACTTCACTGGGAAAAAAAAGAAAGAATAAAAGAATCACATGTTAGAACGATACGTCTAATTATAATTTAATGAGGACGAAATGGAGATGAATTGAAAAGGTTGGAGACCTATAGTGTAATTAACAAACTACTTATTCACATTATTTTCTAGAAAAAAAAAGGGTTTTATTAAGACATCCGTTTTGAAAAATGAATAAAATCATCAAATATGGAGACGATACGTCTTATAAGATCTTAATGAGAATGAAATTGGGACAAAGTTGGAAGGTTGGAGATCTATTGTGTAATTAGAAAAATGCGTTTTGTACGAATATGTCTCAAAACCACGACGGTCATTGTTTGGATAATTGTTCGTTCTTCAGATGCTTCATCTCCTCCCATTTTCCCCTAATTTCCCTGATTTTTTTCCTTCTTCATTTGTCACAAAAAGAGGTTCGTTAGTCAGATTCCGCCACCAGTTCGTGTTCCTTAGCCAATGCAAGTTCTACAGGCCGCAAGTTTCACAAGTTGACTCAACTGTTTAAAGTAAATTAAACGCGCAATGCAAATTCAGACATAATTACGAAAAGCAAAGTAACAAATGAGTAAGAACCTTTACACTTACCAAGTCATAGCAATTGACATCAAAATAGAAAGGAGACCTATGTCAATCAAATAACTGCACGAATTTTCGAAAAGAACGGTAGGCTTATAACAACCATTGAAATGCAGTCATAACAATTAGTATTCTTAATACACGCTTTTGGAGATGACCACACATTGTGGGACAATATTCCCGCCGAAATTAATTCCATAAAGTCATTTCACTGAAAATATCGGCATCGCCATTTTTTCACTCGTAACATGGTCAAAATTGCGAAGCCATAAAATTTGTACATGAGTTCGAATACACTGTTTACCATTATATGAACAAAGGCTAATTAGTCCAAGCTCCCACACGACCATTCTCAAATAAATAAGCCCGGACAGCAGGTTCTACAGCGGCCATTATATGAACAAAGGCCAATTAGTCCAACCTCTTCGGCCTTCTCAACCCAATCTTGAGATGACGACTAGGTGAATTATAAACCTTGTTAATAACTAAATCGTCAGATGAGAAATTAAAACCAAGTGGGAACCAACCTGTCGAGTTGGCCAAGTGGTAGGCCTAATTCTCCAAACTCACTCAAGTCGTGAGTTTCGAGACATGGTCAACTACCAGTTCGATGGTAAGGGTGGTTTAATAAGAACAAAATAAAGATAATTTAAGAAGAAAACTAAGAAAAATGCCATTCATTCTGACTTAGCATACAAATGAAGGTCATTTATAAAGATTCCAGCAAGTGTGCCAAGGATAAGAGGTTTCAATCCTTAGCTGCTTTATCAAAATGAGATAACCAAAGCAAATGATAAAAACAGAATCAATAACAATCCAAGAATTGAACATAATGCCACAGTGCCAGCGGAAACTAGCAAGGGGAGTGTCTCAACACAGAGAAAACAAATTTAACTAGTCTTTTGCATCAAGAATCATTCTCCATCACGTTTTCAACGTTCCAGAACACATGAATACAGTTGACTTATTTCTTTATCTTTAACAAGTTCTCGAGACAACACTTACTTTCCTTCCATTTTTCAACTGATTAAAAGAAAAACCAATAATGATTATCAGTGATGGCCATCATCTCCACCTCCCTTGAGCTTCTGCGCAGCCGCCCTTAGTTGGCGCTGCTCCTCCTTGTAGACTCGGTTCCTGCGTTGGAACTGCAATACACCATGGACAGAAGCCAAGTGAGACTCCTGGCTGGTACAAAATCATAGTGACAGAAATAGGGAACAGAATGCAAATCATTCCTTATTTTAATTATAAAACTGAACTGTAAAACATTATTTTCAGCCCACTTGCATGTATCTTATCAGATTATTAGATAGAGCCCCCAAAATCATAAACAGTCTGGATATTCGGTTAACGTAAACAAGACAGGAAGTGGATGAAAATAGTAGAAAAGTGTACAGAGCTTAGTATTAGCGAGATCCCTGTTTTCAAAAGCGCCGAGGCTTATGCCTGAGCTGGCCTCACAATATGTGAGGCCTTCATAAGAGCCTCAAAAATTATGCTTGAAGTGCCATTAGTCAAAGCTCACACTTTGACTTACTGAGGCATAAGCCTTGTGGCATAAGCCTCAGGCAGTTGAGGCGTGCTCCTTAATCTTGCCTATTGGGAGGCACTTCTTCTACTTGGCTTTTGAAGCAGGTTTTATTCATAGCCTAAAACATTTGGGTTGGTCTAAATGCAGCCCAACTCTAAACTAGAAAGAAAACAATTGGAGATCGAACAAGTCAAGTGTGTCCTAGGCTCCTAGCCTCCTAAAATTGAAGTGAGAAACCTCCCCCAAGTGAAGTTTCAACTTTTAGGTGTGTACCTTACAGATGACATGCACTACATAACTTTTCTATTTATTTTCTATTTCTCATGTTGTCTTTCAGGGGGGAAATCTGGATAAGAAGGACCAGCAGGGGCTGTTTTTGGGGAAAACTTTGATGTGTTAAGAGAAATTGAAAAGCAGGGCTCCAAATAAGATATGCAAATAGAAAAAGCAACTTGGCCAAGTCAACCCAGCATACAAGTTGCAACCAGTTCATCCCTCCATCCTCATTCAAAATCTCCACCTACGCTACTTGGTTTGATGAAGAGGAAAAGAAATGGAAAGAGAGGCCTCTGAAAGAAAGAAGATAATGTCCAATTGCTATTATGATTTTTTACGGGATAAATTATATCTATATTCAAAAATGTCCATAGTTTTTTTTTGCAACCCATCCTAAGTGGATGCAACCGTAAACATTAGCAGTTTGACATTCATCCAAAGGCAATGGGTTTAAACAAAAAGTTCATATGTCAAGGTGCTCACGATCACTAAAAAGCCTGAGTAAGAAATATTCTTGTGCCAGAAAGAATCTCATTTTGCAAGTGCAAACTTATAACCGAGCTAAAATGACATGAAAACAGGAAATAAGCAAACTCCCAGAGGAACCATAAAATATTATAAATTATTAGTGCAGCTTCTTGATTGGAATAGATCATAACCTGATGCTTCTAATAAAAATCCAGCCATGCTTCCATAAAGTGCCATGATAGAATGCTTTTTAGGCAGGAGAAAGAATGACAGCGATATCGTTACCCGTGCAAAAACTATTCTAATCCAACATCTATCTTTTTCCTAATTGAAACATGACAAACTCAAGGTTTCAGTTATCTAGATTGTCAATTACCCCTCAAGAAAGTAGAAACAGTGTGCATTGCATTCTTTTAACGTCCATTAAACTAAGAATTGAGAGGCGAGAGCACATATTTGTATAGCTAAACACCACATTCTTAATTGTCTACAAAATTATACTACAAAACACTTCTGCAGAGAAGCATACCAATTTAAAAAGAAGGATCTAGCCCATTGGTTATCAATGTGGCTATGTGAACAAAAGCAACGTACTTCTAGTGGATTTTGGTCTCGCCTGACCAGATTGAATAGGAAGTCAACACATAATTTGAAAAACTAGTTTAAAAATTAACAAAATGGAAAAGGCAACTTGTCTCAGGGGTTTTTTTTTTATTTTATTTTGGGGTGGGGGGTGGATAATCTTAACATTTTAAAACCTCAAACATAATGTTTGTTAACTATCCCATTTTTTTCCTTTTTTGACATTGATTCCTTTCTTTTCAAAATACAAACAATAGTGAACTGCTTCCACATTTCAAAAACATTTGGCTTGGCTATTTGGGTGATAACATAGATTCCAATTTGATTTTCTGCACCCATCAGATTGTTTCCAACAAAACACATACATTTATGGCTGAATTACATTAAAAAATCCTAGATACTTCCTGTTTTTAACAATGGCTACTATTCAAATATTATTCTTTTCAAAATCCAAATGTTACCCACAACCAAATTCTGCTAAGCACTACTATTTTCTAATATGCAAACTCCAAATAAAAAATCTAGTCATATTGCATGGCATCCAACTCAACTCCAAAAAGTCTCATTAATTTATAGATCAAAAACCTAAAGAGAGTGGGCAAAGAGGGGAAAAAAGGCCAAATAACATTCAGTATCACAACTATTACTACAGTCCCTGTTTCCCTTGCACCACCAACATTCCACTACATGTCGTAATTACTACACTGCCATCCTCTCCAAATTACGCCACCATTGGCAACATCCTTTTAACAGGCATCATCACTAATAAGGTGGACATAGTGCCATGGTGGAAATGTAAAGGCAGCAGTAACGGTATTAACAATTGCAAATATAACGTTGCCTGGGTTCTGGATTAAGACAATTCTAATGCTTCTCTCTTTATATTCACCTTCTTTTTTCTTAAATCTTGACATGTGAGTTAATGAGTTTTATTGGAGTTGAGTAAAATTCTAAGCACTCTAATTGGTCCACCAAAAATCTGAGCTAGAATCTACAATATCGTTTACATAGACACATAGGCAGTGATCGTTAAAATCTAGTTTTAGACCGGTGTTTGTATTTATGAAGAATGGGATTCAAATTGCAAAATTTAAAGAATGGAACACAATTATGAGATCGTGTGATGTGTAAAAATTCTCAGTTTAGCACAGATTAATAGGATTTGCCACTGTCAGAGACGAGTTGGGTGCCAAAATTTAATGTTTGGGAGTTGTTTATAAAGGTTTATTCTAAATACGTAGAAATGAGGGGTGGATAATACTTGTAGATCCGATGAAATATATGGATAAAAAGAGGCTTTACCAAATATAAATTGTTAATAAAAAGTAGCCAAACATGGGCCGAGTCGAAACCCACGTCATTGCAGAACATTTTTCATCAGTTGGGTATAGGCATTAACTGCTGTATCTTAAAAGAATGAGCATCTGTTATGCAAAAAATAAATGGACTGAACACAGTAGTAATATGCTAAAATATTTATAACATAAATGAAGTATATCTCAATTCATCAAATTCTCAGCCATAAAGCAGAACTCCGAACTCGAAGAAAATAGGTCCATCTAAAATTAATGAACAGATCAGATATAGCCCAAACGACATTACACTTATACTCCGATTTAATCCCTAACAACAAAAGCTGTAAAATCACAAAGATTCTAATTTCTAACCATCCCTAATTTGAACAACCTAATTAACCTAATTAATACGTTTCATTTAACGCGTCGCTACACTAATGGAGAAATAATAATGTTAAAAATCTAACAAATTAAAATTTAACAAAACCCTAATGTAAACAAATTTTACAATCATAGCTGAAATCCTAAGACAAAACATCGAAATTTGGGGTTTGGAGAGAGTAGATAAAGAATGGACCTCTTTGGAGTGGTGAAGGCACTCGAAATAGTCTTCACGGAGCAGAGCACAGTCCTTAGGCTCCCGGCAACGGGACATGCACTCGCTGAAATCCATCCAGAAATCGTAGCACCTCCCTTTGTTCCCTGTTATGCCCCATCCCGATGCCATTTTCGCCGGCGATATCTCGACTGTGGATTTTTCTCAAACCTGCTGTCTGTTCAGTGGACTTTTTGCGAGTGAACGCAAGTTCTGCTCGGAGCCGATTCAATGAGTTAAATGTTTAATTAGTCGTGTAAGTTATACCTCCATTTTAGTCACTGAACTTTAAAATACCTCTTAAGTGAACACTAAAGTTTAACATCTTTGTTCTTTTTCATTGGGCTCTCGATGACTTGAATTTTAATAAGAATCCGATGAAATCAATAGGAAAAAAATTTAGAAGAATAATGTTATTTATTATCATAATGATAAATCATCGATGATATGACAATTTATGCGAAATAATAAGCTTGAACAATTCAATTTATATGAGAGGAAAGGGAGGAGAGATATATAGAAAAATTTAATGGATAATGAGTTGTAGTATTTTTTATGATTTATCATCATTATAATAAATAGTATTACTCAATTTAGAATCTCAATCCAATAACTCGATCAAAATTCGAATTCAATAATCCATTAATTAAATGGTGCAAATATGGATATAGGTCAATCTTATCCGATAACAGCCCGCTTTGATTTATTATAATAATACAATATATTTTATATATTACCGCATAATTTATACACGTGTTTTTATTTTTATTTTTTCATTTTGAAACTTGTGTTATACTTTATGACTTAATGAAGAATGACGAATCTATCAAATTTCAATATAACACTAATTTATATTATAATAAATTTTGTACTAAGATTGAGAACCCACAATTTTCAAATTTATTTCAAACGTTTCATATTCTATCACCCTAATTGCGCGGTGTGGATCAAAACAAGGACATTCCATGGTCTTATCTTCCTAATTTCTTCTTGATTCTACTGTCTTATCTCTTGGATTTGGCGTCTGTTCTTGGCTTCTTTCATTCTTGGGTTCCAATTTTCAAATCTTATAATCCATAGCAGGTTAGTTTAAATCAACAAACTGATTGTCCAGGTTGCAATGATATATTTACTAATTATTTCTAAATTTTTTAATTTTCTCTTCCAATTCTGCGATTTCTTTTACATCCCTAATTTCTTTTTAATCTGGTTTATTGTACATTACTGTACCCCGAGAAGATGAAATTTTGTTTCTGTGAAGAATTTGATTTTTAATCCTAATTTATATATTGTTATCTCATTTCAATCTTGGTTTTAGGACTTTTCGGATACATATAATATCCAACAAGGTTAGCGTTGAAGCGAAGAAAAAAGATGATGATGCGAATGTTATATAAGTTGAAGATTCACCTCCACCTTCCTCTAAGAGACGAAAATTGACATCCAGCCAAAAGAAATGAGAGTACAAAATGCAAGCATTGTCGTAAAGAATTTGTACGGAGCTTAGTAAAGAAACTAGTCACTTAAAGAATCACTTGAAAAGATGTAACGTGGAAGGTAGTAAGGATGGTCATTGGCCAACAAATGCTATCCATTCTCAAAAGTTCCTCAGAGGTCGTTGCCATAGTTAAAAATCACAAGTTTGACCAATTGAAAAGTAGGATGGATTTTACTAATATGGTTATCATGCAAAATTATCCTTTAAATATGATTGATTATGAATATTTTGAGATCTTTTGCAATGGTTTGCAACCATTGTTTAAGCTTGTGTCAAGAAATACAGTGAGGTCTAATATCTTTGAAGTTTGTAAAAGTGAGAAGAAGAAGTGACACAGCCACTTTGAGAAACTTCAAGCTACAATCACTCTAACCACCGATATTTTGACATCTAATAATCAAGATATTGGTTATATGCTTGACATCTCATTTTATTGACGATGATTAGGAATTGAACAAAAAAAATAATTGGTTACATATGTATTTAATATTCTCATGATGCATAAACACTTTCCAAATAAATCACTAATGCAATTTTGGATTAAACTGGAGAAAAAATGGTTTTCTATAGTGGTTGACAATGCTACAATCAATGATGCAATGGTGAGAAGTTGGAAAAGTTGGCTTTGTGACGAGTTTGCAATACATTCGGAATATTAGTTATTTCATGTGCATTGTAGTGCTTATATTCTTAATTTGATTGTGGAAGATGGGTTAAAAGTAATTGGAGTGTTTATTTGTAAGGTTAGAGAAACTATGAAGTATTTGAAAAGGTTTTCCATATGTAACACAAAAATTTACTCTTGCAAAAAATTAACTTAAGTTGAAAGAAAAGAAAAATGTGATGATGAATTGTTCCACTAGGCGGAATTCTACTTTTCAGATGATTGAAATTGCAATAGAGATGGAAAGAGTTGCTTTGGCGCTTAGCACAGACGGATCGTAATTATAAACTCTATCAAAGTGATGAAAATGGAAAATTGCTAAAGTTTTATGTGATTGCTCGAGAATATTTTGTGATGCATCAAATCATTTTTATGGTTCTCATTTTCTTACATCAAATGTGTTTTTTCCCGATGTTTGTAATATTCAACTACATTTATCTAAGTGGGAAAGTAGTGAACAAAGCTTTTTTGTGTATGGCAGCTGACTCAATGAAACTGGAGTTTTTTAAACATTGGGAGGAGTGTCGTTTGGTATCAGCTACATTTGTTGTTTTTTATCTAAGATTTAAAATGGATTTGGTGGAATATTATTATGATAAGTTCTACGTTGTTGATGCTCATACATATGCTGAAAGAGATCGTAAGGCAATATTTGACCATTTCAATGAGTATGATTATAGTTCATGTCAATCTCAAATGGAAGTAAGTCAAGAAGTTGGTTCTAGTAGTGATCGTGGAATAGGAGCTTCTCTAGAGGACTAGTTGAGTGGGTTTGATTATTGGTTAACACAATCTCGATATTCTAATTTGTCATGTTCTTCTAAAAAGTCAAAGTTAGAGAATTACTTGAAGGAGCCATTATTTCCTAGAAGTGAAATTTTTAAAGTTCTGAATTGGTGGAAGGTTAATAATGTTAAATTCTCTGCTCTTAGAAAAATTGCTCGTGATATATCAATTGTTCCAGCAACTATTGTAGTGTCTAAGGCTACATTTAGTGTGGGAGGAAGAGTAATTAATGATTCCTGCCCTTCATTGCTTTCGGAAACTACACAGTTTGTAAAAATTTGACATAAATTTCATTGGGTATTTGTGGATTTGTTGAAGTGGACCTTAAAAATGTCAAAATATGGACCTATTAGATTTAACTGTATTTTCGTTATTTGCACCACCGAGCCCTAGCTCCCCATTAGACATATATCATATATATAGTTGGCACTTATTTAAAAATTAGACAAGTTAGACAATATTGTAATTACGATATCTTTATATTCTTCCTCTATATTATAGTAAATCCTACTATACTCAACCAAATTTCTCGTGTTCTTCTTGTATTGTGATATTTACTTCACATTGTGCTATACAATAGCGTCCTTAATTCCTAACGAATGCTTTGGTGACTACACAAGATTGGCTTCCTTCCTTCAAAAAGTAAAGTGTGTTGATTATTGAGTTTGTTTTTTTTTTCAAGAGGCTATATATTATTATTATTCATTATTTACAAGTACTTAATTGTTACTAAAAATAAGGCCTCACAATACCAAAAGTAATGATTATAAAATATTGAAGTTTCTGTAAGTTTTACTTATAAATCTATGTTTTCAATTTCTTGAAATAATATTTGTTTTATACAGTCTTTAATTTTAAACATCTTTTTTGTTTTTTTTTGTAGGTGTAGTGGATTGGTGGATGATATGATCTGGAAAGAGAGCTGAAACTTCTTAGGTTGCGCTCGAGATTTTTTTTTGACTTAGTTTTTGTTGCTTACTCTTTCTAGAATATTTTTTGGATATGTATTCATTGAAATATTGCATATTTTGGTTCCTTTTAACTTGGAATTATCTCGTGGATTGTTCTTGAAATGCCAACAAGTTAATTTGGTTATTTCCTTATATTGCAATAATAAAAGAATATGCGTAAAATATTTTGGATCGAATCCGATAATATAACAAATCGAATATGAATTTAACAATCAAGTATTCAATTGATTATCGGATTGAATCAGATCCATGAATTATTCTTATCGGATTAGATTGAAAATGGGCAGATCCGATCTATATATTTGATCCATTTACAGCCATATCTATCACTTACTCATCATATTTCATATGCCATTGAACTTTAAAATATTTCTTAGTGATCACCGAAGTGTAATATGTTGCACTTCATCATTAACCCACCATGTTTTATTAGTTACCAAACTTATATCTCCATTAAGCTTTACTCATTGAACTTTAAAATGCTTTTGAGTAGTCACTGAATTTTATAATATTTTACGACTAAAATTGATTTTCTATGATATTTGACCTAGATAGAGAAAATAAAATAAATAAATATCGAATGGATAATGTGACTCTCAATCTAAGACTAAGAAATTTATATTGATCAAGAAGATATTTCTCTAGTCCTCAAAAAGCTATGTTTAATGACATAGAAGAATGATAATTTCAAATTGACATAAATCCTAATTCGGATTATAATCTTCCTTTGCGTCGAGAAAATAAAAAAGATAAAATATTTCTTTATTCGATTGAAATTGTAGACACAAATAAAAAAAAAATTATATCTCTAACAGGTAAAGAAATTTTGGATTTAGATAATTAAGACTAATAAAATATAATTTTTAGAGTTGTCACGGGATAATTTAAAAGGAAATAATGGCATCATCTGCATGTATGGTATTTTATACTTCAAAGTTATAAAATTTTGAACGGTTGAATTCAATGAGTAAAATTCAGTCACCACTATAAAACATTTTAAAATTAAGTGGGCAAAAGTGTGACAGTGGTACAGGTTCAGTTACTAATGGAACGTGATGAGTGAGTGATGAAGTGCAACATATTAAATTTCAGTGACCACTCAAAAGTATTTTAAAAGTTAAGTGGCCAATGAAACATGGTAAGTGAATGATGTAGTAGATCGTGTTAAAGTTTAATGATAATTCAAAATCATTTTAAAATTCAGTGAGTAAAACGTGTATAAATTTAGTGACTAATGAAATATTTACCTTCCGATTTAAGGGCTCTTTAGATATTTTAAGTTTTGTAAGGACATGCGTTATCTTCGAGGTTTGGTTGTAGCGGCTATATCCTTAATTTTTGTTTAATTTTTTAAATTAACACAATAATCAAACCTCGGAAATTTGAGAGAAGTTAAATGTAATGCAACAAATAAAAATTATAATACTGATACAATTATTCATTGAAAAAGTAAGATAAAAAAAGAGATTAATATTTTGCACTGTCCAAAAGGCATATTAGGTGTGTTGAAAGCAAACGTCTACTAACAGAGAGAGTCCTAAAATTTTGTTTTGATAAACTTGCAAACCAATCAAAAGCAACGCAGGTGATTTGAATAGTCCCCGTACAATAGTATATCATTTTTGGAGTATGAAATTGGAAGTTTGAAGTCAAAAGTGAAGGAATTTGAACAGGGGATTGTAGAAGCAAATTTCATGGTTTAGATGCTAGATTGGTAGGGGGACGACAATACAAAGGGAAAATAGCCACCCTTGCTTTATTTTTATTCCTTGAGTGGAAAGTGGAAGATAGGATTGGCCCTTGTTTAGTGTTGATTAAAATACGATTATAATTTCTGTCAAAATCAATAATCAATTTTAATAACTCATTTTACGAAATCATCTAGCTTTCAATTATACGTTTTATCAATTTTTATCAAAATCTACAAAAAAATCGATTTTAATCCCTATCAAACAGTGACTTGGCATCAATCTTCTTCTTCTTTAACCAATTAATACCCTTATTTAAATAACTAAACAAAATAATAATAATTGTTTTAGGAGTGGGATGTGGGCGAGCTAAATGCTTCATTAGTCAGTAAACTTATATTTTCATCACGTTTTACTCATTAAACTTTAAAATATCTCTGAATGATAACTAAACTTTTATACGTTGCATTTCATGACTCACTCATCATGTTTCATAAGCTGTTGAACTTTAAGATGCTTCTAAATAGTAATTGAACTTCAACATGTTGCATTCAATCACTCACTCACCATATTTCACTAATTGTTAAACTTTACTCATTGAACTTAAAAATTCTTTCGGATGGTCACTGAATGTTTTCAGTTAAAGCTGATTTTCTATGAGATTCGACTTAAAATAAAAATAAAAATAAAATAAATGTAAAATAGATAATGAGACTCTAAATTTGATACGAGAATATAAATATTGGTCTATAAGATATAAATTCTCTCGTCGTCAAAAGGTATGTTCAAGGGGATAGAAAAATGCTAGTTTCAAATTCACATAAATTTTAATTTAGATTATAATCTTCACTTACGTAGAAATAATAAAATAAATAAGGTTTTTTTTTTTTTTTTTCCGATTGAGATTGTAGACCCAACAAAAAAATTAAAAATTATATCTCAAATAGGCAGTGAAATTTTTTGATTTAGAGTCAAGAATATTAATCAAGATAGACAAAATGTATTTTTAAAGTTGTCAACTGAACTTAATTGACAAAAATTTTAATTTTAATTATAATCTTTCTCTACATCGAGAAAATAAAATAAATAAGTTATTATTAATTTTTTTTTTTTGATTGAGATCGTAGACCCAAATTAAAAAAAATAAAAAACATATACATATTTCAAATAGGCCGTGAAATTTTTAATTTAGAATCAATAATATTAATTAAGATTGACAAAATATAATTTTTAAAGTTGTTACAAGGTAATTCAAGACGAAATACTGACGCCGTCTTCTTGTATGGTATTTTATACTTTAAATTATTTTAATATTTAAACAGTTAGATTCAATGAATAAAGTTCAATACTCCCTTAAAAATATTTGTAAGTTTAGTGAGTAAAGTTTAACAATGTTATAAGTTCAGCGACTATTCAAAAATTGTGAGTGCGATGAATTCCAATATATTAAATTTCAGTTCTTAGTGATATGGTGCTGTGTGTTAAATTCTTTTCAATGATCACTCACTCTAAAATATCTCGAAGTTCAGTAAAACGTGACGATGATATAAGCTCATGGAAACATTTTTTGGTGTGGGCCATTACCACTTATTCATTTTGGCGTGAAATCTGAGGGTCATTGTCGTAAAAGGGTGTGTTGAATCTCCATAGCCGATTCTTCCTGAAAAAATAAGAAACCCTATACAGTCATGAACATCAGTAAGTATATCTACGATGATGGAATAACACATGGATCCTTAGAATCACGGCACCCAGTTGAGTCCTGCGCATTCCAGTTGCAGACCTGGAGACCTTTTCAACTTCCTACTGGCAAAACCCTAGAATCCGATTCCGCTAAACCCAACTCCGGCGGTACCGGTTATACTGGGCTCCAAGGCAAACGTCCCTGCCGGTCCGACCGCACTACATCGTTTTCCATTGGCGCCATCCTTGACATGTCGAAGCTCAGCCTTTTTGATGACGATAGGCCACTTACGGCAGCTCATAAGCAATTGTTCGCCAGGAAGCGTCGCCGTAGGGGCTCGAGGTCTCTGTCAGGAAGAAGCAGCGATCGGAGCGGGACTCGCCGGCGTTGCTGCTCGGTCGCGACGTCGAGGGCTTATGGGACTGCTTCAGATCACCCTATGGTGGCCGGAGGAACGGATTCGAGTGGGGAGCTGTTTGTGAACGGTGGAGGGGATGCGAATTGGGCATCTGATGTGAGTGAGGTGGCGAGGAATCCGAGGAGAGAGAGGGAGAGCAATGGGAGTGGCGAGAGGGAGAATGTTAGTAGTGGGTATGGCCAATTAGGTAATTTTGATAGCCAGGGGAATGAATCTGGGTACGGGAGTGAGCCAGGGTATCGGGGTGATGTGGAGCTTGGATACGACGATGAGGTTGATGAGGAAGAGGATGATTCGAGGCTTTTGTTTTGGGGCGAAGAATTTGGAGGTACCTTCTATTGTGTAACTTGCACTTTTGCAGGAATTTGGGATTTTCATTCACTTGAGATTTTATTATTAACTTGCGGTGTGCAATTTCCCTGTTCTTGTCTTAATTCTGTTTTCTCTCAAGTATATGAGTGCATTGAATTTTACAAGATCATTAGAATCCAAATTTTGTAAATGATGCAGTTAATAAGTAGAAAAGTTTAAGTAGGATATTTGCCTTTGTGAACTATGCTTTATGCAAAGTTGCTATCGTAAGGGGAGTTAAAGATTTGATCTGGAAAAAAATCTCTGTTTTTGGCCTTATTTCAAAGCTATTATTACAAGAGTAGAGAATGGTGACGGATTACAAATTGGGGAGTATTGATGAAATTGACTGCTCTCTCAAGCAGTTGTCTTGAGGAATTATGCTTTCTTATAAATAAAGATTAGCAGTGTGTTTAAGCATGAATAGTTAGGTCATTGTTGAAAACGTTTGAACGTCTAATTACCATTTACAGATAGTGAATTTCTGATGTCTATGTTATATGCTGTTAGTTGATTGGATTCTTATTGCTTGAAGTGAAATAAGTTAAAAGCTAATCAAAAGACAGGATCGTAACCAAAATTGTACTGAGGTCATAGTGTAAACACCTTTTGTTATCATGTGATAAGTAGAAAAATAATTCAATTGAGTCCTCGAATTAATGCAGTCAACGGTTGCTTTGCATTTTGCTATGTTTGCTTGATTCTATCAGTCACTCTCTAGCGTCATTGTGGCTGTTGCTTTGTGCTTCATTATTTGTGTCTCGTAGCTTATGCATAGGACATGCTTTTAAAGTCCTGAGGGTGTCTATTTTATGTTGGAATTTGGCTATTGTACAGTATAGAATTTGTTCAGAGCCAAATATATATTGAAGCATGAAAAAAGTTACTCGAGTTCTATTTTGACAATCTGTATCATCTGCTGCTATTGATGTAAAGTTTGGTGTTGCACGAAAGTATGCAATTGCAAGCTAAATTGCTATCGTTGCCCCCAACTTGTTCCTCCTTTTGTCCTCATGCCCCCACCTTTATTTCTTGGCATTACTACCCTATATCTTTTAAAAATTAGCTCCCCTCATCCTTAATGACGGTTTTTGTCTGAAAGTGCCATTAAGTAAGAAGAGAATGATGAATTTTCCCTCAACATTAAAATATCCACACACACACACAAAAAAAAATAAAAAAAAAAAAAAAAGAGGGGTTCCAAAACCTAAAGAAAAGGTAAAAATTATGAAATCTCATCTTCTTCCTCCAGAATATGATCAACAACCTTCACTCAACCCCTTCCCCAGCCTCCACCACCATGGCTGGCAAAAAATTCTTTTGCTTCTTTATCTGCATTTGCTTCAATCTTCTAGCTCCTTAAAGTTGACCAGATAACAAAACTCTCATAATTTACTCTCCTTACCCACAAATAATTATTTCCATCCCACTAATCTTTTTTCCAACCTCCACTCCTAGATTACATGCTTCAGTGTGGCCTCAAAAGCACTTGCCAAAAATGCAGTGAGGAATGTGGAGCAAATGGAGCAGCTTCACCAATCACCAATTAGATTTGATATTTATTTTTTCAGAGTTTTTGGGGAACGACGACCTACTTCTCATTTATGAGCTGCTTCCCCAATCAGATTTGAAGCTTTTTTCCATTCTTTGTTGATTTTATTTTTCAGATTTTCAGAACTTCCTAATATCCATTTATATGTTCAATTTTTTAGATCTATTTCAGGGGCTCAAATTTTATGATTGTTGGGGGTGCTGCTGGACAATGAGCAAGAAAATCAGAATTCTTTGATTGAGAGTGGTGTTGACGGAGGGTATTTGGGGTTCTGGGGAAGAATTTGATTCTCCAGAAAATTCACTAGAATTTGGTGACGATTGCGGTAGTTAGAATGTGAGACTTTGGGGAATTAGATAACCATGGATTTTAGAGGATTGAAGGATATTGCTAGGGAAGATGAAGTTTCTATGTTTTTATTTTCCTTTTTTTGTTAACTTTTTTGGAATTTTTTGTATTTATTTTAGAGTTGAGGGACAAGTTCACCTTTTTACACTTAAAGAGCAGTTTTGGACAGATACTGTATTGTGGACGGGCGATGCTAATTTTATAAAAGTTTGGGGTTAGAAATGCCAATAAATAAATGTTGGGGGTAGTAAGTGCAATAGGAGGTACAGGGTGGGGACAGACAGCTGCATTTTATCCGCAATTGCTTTCCAGATAGTGTATTTCATTTTTATACATGGATTCTACGAATTCAATGCAGGAAAATTATCTTGGTAGTGTATTGTGTTGTGTTGTCTCTACATGTAGCATAGCAGATTATTTCCATGTTTCAAGTCAATGAAGTATATGGTTAGGATCTGGCTTTTGTACTTGCAAGTTTGTTAAAAGACAAATGCATGTTCTGAAATGTTGAGAAAGATATCCATGTTTTAGTGCTATATTTTAGTGCCACTAGTTTTCAGCTGTTACTGTAGTAAACTGCATTGGTGAAACTAGTTGTCCAAATATAATTCTGTCCAACAGTTTCAATTTGATTCACGAATGAAATCTCTCTACGATTTTAGCTGTGTGGTTGTCTTGGCAGGGCGTTTGGTCTTTAGAACCTCTGATTTAAATTTTCCCCGAATATTTAACCACCATCTTGGGGTTCCAATAGTTGATAGCAAAAGTTAGAATTATTGATACAAACTAAATGCTGAGGAATGCTGATGTTGCCACTTTAGGTTAAGCTTCTTCCACTAATTTTATAGGCACCAATTTGATTTGGTAAAGTAGATCAGATGAAAGCTTTACTTCCGGTACTTTAAAGGGTTTAAACCAAAAATGCAACTCGCGACAACTCTTCCTGCCTCAATATCAATACTCTGCTGGTATATATTTGTCATCTTTTTCATGCAACTATAGGTGGATGACATCTTGATATTCATATTTTTCAAATTAACCTAACTGCTGGTGTGCTGCTTTCATTCATTGTTCCAGATTCTGGTTCAAAAACGGAGAGGGTTGGTCAGAACTCATTGCAGAAAGCCCATCATAGGTGTCGGCGTAAAAAACATGATTTGAGAATGATCGATCCCATAAGCTAGGTTGGCCTTCTTGTGATCGTGGCTGCTTTTACTACACATGGAAAGGAAAAACAATCACTAACAAATGCATGATACATTGCAGATTCCATCTTTTGATAAGCTCTTCCAATTTGTTGGATCCCGTATAAATATATGGCAGTTAAAGGACTTCCTTGCTGCAAAATAGTATTCTGCAAAAAAGGCTTTGTCGTGTGCATTTTGGATTGGTGCTTGGTTGTGGAAAAATGATTTAGAAATTCTGATGTATAATTACTTCTGTGATATAGGCAGTATAAAGTATGATGCCTCAAATTTAGTACAATTTCGTATTGGTGTTAAAAATCACCTCTCTGAATTTTCCAATTACGTGGGTGATTTTAGCTCTGGAAAAGTGCCAATCAGTATTGTTCAACAATATTCATTCTGAGTGTTAAAACTGGCCTGAATAAAGGGTTAAAGGGGACCAAACTAGTTATCAAAACTATATATTCGCAAAAATTTAACTGCATAAGTTAAATTTTCAAATTAATTAATATATATAGGCCAAAAGAGCTTCGCTAATCGCTATATTTTAGTTTTCAGTCTACAAAGGAAAACGAGATTTTATGTTGGTGGATATTGATGGAAAGTGAGACGACAGATATGAACAAAAGTTTCAACAAAGATGGATTGCTTAAATGTTTATATCGCATTTTAGTGTGATATCTAGCTATCTGCTAGCAAGAGTTAATAGTGAGGTGTTAACATTTTAGTAGGAGGGACAACCAATGAGGTGGTCTGTTACTATGTTAAATCACATCACAACGAACAAGAGAAAGGAATAAAGTAGTCCATATGTAGGATCATTTCAGTTAAAGGATCTCGAAGGCACAAATATCTCAAGATGGTTAGGTAGCAAGTTTAATTGAACTTAGTTTACTCCTGCAAGATGCAGATGACATCCTTAAAACCTTGCTATAACCAAAAGTAGATCATAAAACAAATCCGTGTTGAGAAAATTGGGGGACAGACTCCATCATTATGCGAAAATATCAGTACCAAAGCATCGCTAAACTGAATAATGACTGAAATTTTACGTAACTCTACGTATCAGAAGACTCAATTTGTTCCCACTATTCAATAAATAAAGCTGGGAAGACAAATATGGCAGCTCGGTGCAGTCAATTGCAAGAGTTGGCAGGTAGAATAAATGCTGTCTTCATTGCGGAATTGCAAGCGTTGGGCGAGGTCTGACTACGTCTAGCACCCCTCTAGCAGTTGTCTGCAATTATAATGTAAAGATATTAAAACATAATTATCAGGATGGACTAGTGTTTTAACGCTTACAACTCATTGCATAAATTCACCTCAAAAAAATAGTTGAAGTTGAGACGCAAAAGAAAGTGCCTAAGAAACGGGGCTCTCTGACTCCCAGCAATCCTGCTACTGCGCAGTATAGTATATAACGAATTCGAGTTTTTGTTGAATTCCAGTGGAAATAAAATTCATATGATTTCATAAAGGATATTAAATAATATCATTAGTTTAGCAATAAATCTTGAACATGGAGAATAACAGAGACTAGGCTTAATCATATTAAAACTTGCCCAATTTATAATTCAGAACTCGTGTCTTTTTCTTTGTCCTACCAAAAAAAAACTAGGAGACCACCTTCTTCCTCGTTCTCCCAGGAATAACTCATGATCCTCTTTAGGGCTTTCTGGTCCTTGAACCAAAGTTTTCTACTCTTTTATACATACTTTTTCCTCATTTTGATTTTGCATACCACTCAGTCTTTGATTGGGCTAGTAACAGAGTGGATATCAAGAATGATGTGATTTAGGATGGTAAACAAGAAGAAATCTAAGTGAAGGTATAAGCACATGTACTATGATATTCTGATGTTGCGGTCGTACATGTGGTTGTGTGCAGTGCACATGGATGTAAGGTGTGAAATGACGAGTAAAGATCGACAAGAGGTAGGCACCAGTGGAACTGAATGGTAGGAACCAGTTTTAGCAGGTTGGAAGTTGGAGGCAGGGAATGAGGGTTGGGGTAGCAGGAAAGCTAACAAGTAGGCTGCAGTGCAGCCTGGAGAGCGTGGTACTGTGCACAAGGTGTCATACGGAGTTCTAAAAAAATAAATGAGGGTCTGTTAGTCAATTTTTCGTGGTCGACCTAGAAGAGTAATCAAGCTACCAACTTATTTCCAAAGAGCTCATTTTTTAAGCTCACAAGCTCCTCTAATATTGTATAGAACACCTGTAAACAGATAGTATGCTGTTGTGTTGTCTTGACCAAAAAAATAAAGATCAAGTGGAAGACTTCTGTGTTTTACCGGGACAAAACGTGTCACGTGTGAATTCTTGATGGTCGACAACCAAGTAATAGGTAAGAGGCATTTCCCATAATCCCATAATGTATGACAAAATGAAATTTACTGTTTCTGCAGATTCAAATAAGTTTCAGACACCCAATTACTTATTATAAGACCAACATAGTTTCAAATAGAATAATGCCAGAAATACCTCAGCTATGAGCACCAGTTCAGCAGTACTGTCACTATTTTCTTGGTTCTCAATCTTCCAGCAAAATTGCAAGCAAAGTTTCGTAATGCCGTCCAGAATCCGTGACACGGAACCAATGTCCAAGAAAGACTGAAATTAATGCAGATAAGTACCTGCAGGCATATGGTCAATAAAATGACAATTCCATTTTGCTCTCTTTCCAGTCAAACAATGGAGAACAGATCCAACACCTGATGCACACAATCATCAGTCGCTTCTCTGAACTCAGGATATTACAGCAATAATGTAGATAAATTACAATTTATTGGTGAGTCCATCTTTAAACTAGACCCGGCGACTTCATATATCTTGGCAATTTATGCATCAAAATAAGACTTGCGAGCTTGCCATAAACTTTTCCATACAACTTTACTGATGCATCATGCATGCTATTTTCTTTTCGGTAATCCTTATAGTCCAGATTATTTACCGATTGCAACACAATCAAATAAAGGAGATTGTGCATTATTGAAGTGATTACACAAGACAAGACGCGTATACAACCTGACAGTCCAAGAGAAGTTTCTTTATATGTGTATATTAGCATTTAGCACTAAACACGGTACATAAATGCACTACATTTCAAAAGTACATACAAAAATAGCACCTATTTGCTTATGTTTGTTAGCCAGGCCATACGAGTTGATAAATAGTTGATTAGTTTGGTATCCCTATAATCAAGACTACCTCATAGCCAGGAAGGTTTGAATCAGAATCAAAAGTGTAAAATCCAGTAAACAACAATTGTCAAAACTGAAAAATCATAGCAAAAAGCACAAGAGATGGTCATATAGAATGAAATCTTCCATGTTACTTGTTGAAGATAATATTTATATGATATACATGTAGTCATATCTAATAGTTTAAACTTTTAGATCAATTAGTTCAATGTGGTACCAAAGCATGTAAAGATCTTGAATTCAAGTTTCGCCACCACCCATTTAAAGAAAATTGTCCACGTGTTAGGGTTTGATGGGAGAAAAATAAATCCACCCTACAAGTGAACGAGTGTTTTGAAGATAATATTTTAATATATACACTTGGCTATATCAACAGCTTAAACTTGTAGATCAATTTGTTCAACATTACTTACTCTTGATGGTAGTCAACCAGTTCAGTAAAATCACGAGAATTTTGGATGTGAGCTTGCAAAACATTCCACTGAGATTCTATTACATCCACCTGGGAAATTAAAAGAGAGGTTTTTCCTTGATCTGAAGAATTCTTAAACAGGTACATATGAAAATATAAAAATTATACTCGACCATTATATTATAGTAGGACTTTTATGAAATATCGCTGAAGTTGATTGATAATCATATTATGGTGTATTCACACGTGTAACATAGATAAGAATTTTATCTCTATCTTAACACTTGCAGCAATCGCTTTTACGGAGGCAGCACCAGTCTCAAATGATCTTTTATGGAACTCAGATGACTCCTGCACACGAGGAAAAAACTGAGCCATTCAAGAAAGAAACTAATGAACGTCAATAACAGAACCTTCGACAAATATCAATAACAAAATGACAGATGATATTCTGTATACACTAATAATTAGGTTCAACTTATATGAAAACCTTCAAGGCAATCTTGTCAGCTTCAGTTTGTGGAAGTAATTCTTCGGCAATCAATGTGGTACAGACAGAAGATTCTTTTAGGAAAGAAAGTCGTCCATTAAATCCTCGAATCTTTTGTGACCCTCTAGGAATCTGCTGATGAGATGGTGCATCATGGAACTGGAAGGCAGGAGAACCTAAAGCTTCTTGGGACTATCTTTTCCCAGTAAATAGAATGGATTCGGCAACATTCATCGTAATGTATTCTGGAAGCATATCCTATAGAATGAAAGAAATGAAGTGTAATGGTTTCTATATGGAGATTTAATTGATAACGAATGTCAAACAATGACTTCCATAACAAATGAGACAAAAACCACCCCCAAAATCATTGCTTCTTAATTAATTTTCGTTTATTTTACCATATGGAAAGAAATGTATCGACTGGGAGAAAAGAGAGAGCAGCCTATGAGCCGTATCAATGATAGCTAAGTACCAAAGTGCTCTTATTTCATTTGTGTGATGGAAATGGCTAAATCATTCAAAAGTAAATCTGTCCAATGATAAGATTGAGGCTATATCTCTGACTCCCTCTTCTCTTCTATAATGTGTACAAGTTGCGTCCAATATTTAAGATTAGACAAAAATGAACGAGAAAAATGACAAGCTTGATCCATCGATCCAAAAGTTAAGTCCCCTGGAACACCCTGGTAAATTTTTCTTCTTGATGAAAAATCCATCAGCTGCCCGGTATTGATGGAAATACATTGCACTCAAGATTTCAATGGAAAGATCATTCGATATTCATACAGGTCATTACTGAATGAAGACCAGGAAAAAGAAAAAGATTTATCCAGAACCATTATATCGTATTAGTAACCAGAGTAATACGGCCACAGAATCCTGAAAGGATAAAGATAGTAGCATCAACATCATCAAACTAGACAAGAGGAATGGGAAAGCAGCAGCAGCAGAAAACAAGATTAACATACCTGAGAAATATGGAGTCCCAGGTGCCAATCAGTTGGAGATATGTCATCAGTTGACATGCAGGCCAACTTCTCAAGCGTATCTGAAGGTGAGTCGTGTTCTGAATCTCTGTCCTCTTGCCTGGAAATAAAATGAAATGAAACGAAATTATTTTAATTATTATATCTATGTAGCTACTATGTTCAAACAAAATTGAAAAGAAGACAAGAACAGTAAAGCACTCAAAAACCCATACCTGCTAATGAAAAATTCTCCGTACTGGTCGTGAAGAATCCCATAAACCATCTAAGATGCAAGTTGATTGTACATGACCTGATGTCCATGCCATAGAAGCCTGCTTGAAGAGGAAACAATTATACAGGTTATTAATCGGAGTCCACAGAAAATCACCTGCCTAGATTACATTATTGACAAACATTTCACAATCATGTTGCTTTTATCCCAGCTTAGATAAAATGGAACTGCACCTATTAATTTTTCAAGGTACTTCTTTATCAGGACAGTTTTCCAACTAAAAGAAAAGGACATAATTACACTTTTATGCATAAAATCGAACAACTATTGCAATCCCTTCACTGTAGCATAAATAACCAGAATACAATCCTCTTTCTGGTCGACCTAAACATGCTAACAAAGGGCCACTTTGAACCCAGAGCGATTTAATAATTTTACATATGGCAGAATCCTCAGATCGTGACCCTGAAGATAAAGACGATTAAACATGTCAAGCAGATGCATCTGCTAACGATGCTTATTTTTTGGAAACATAACAATCAAATTTATGATGTTTTATGAGAAAACATAATGATCCTTAATTTAATGGACCCTTAATTATGTCAGATTTTAACAACCCAAGAATATGCCACAAGAGAGGATCTTTCTTACATACCAAATATCGACACTCCACAAATGAAGATAACACAAAGTGCAAATAGTAAGTACTCATGCAACTCATCATCAATATCTTCACATCGTTGTGCATAATTAGGAGCACAAGAAGCAAGTCAATCTACCCAAAAAACAAGGAAGTACTGAATCTCTCAATCAGTAGTCAACATAACATGTTCATCTAAAATAACAAAAATTATATCTGTGTGCTGTGACATGTAGTATTGGAGTAGACATAGTAAAAGATTCAGTTTAGGAGCTCGCATGTGGAGATAGGAAAGGGTCATAAGAGGGGTTAAAATAGCTTTTGGAAGTAACAAAGTCCTTAACAGTTAAAATAGAGTGGTGGCCAAAATGTGATAAAAGATCAATGACATGTGCATTTGACCCAACAGGCTTGCAATATAACATAATCCCCAATATTAAATTCAAAATGCCGTTTATGCAAATCAGTTCGAAATTTATATGATGTATTACTTGCTTCAAGTTCATTGATCTCAATATTGTCATGAAGATGTAGTACAACTAACTCAACTGACATATACACATTAGCGTGTGAGGATATGAGAATAAGGTTTAAAGGCTTACTAGGCTCATAACCATGAATAACTTCAAAGGGATTCATACTTATAGATCGAATCACAGATTTGTTATACGTAATTTGAACTATTAGGAGGCTCAAATCCCAATTCCCAATATTTTCCTTGAAAATGGCATGACTACGCAAATCATCAATTGGATAAGAGTACGAAATACAATACTTGACTGAGAGATAGCGGGAACAATGGGTACAATACCTAGATTCATAGGAAAAGTTCGGATACTACCTAAGGAAGTGTTCTCACTATCATCCAAGTCATCAAAATCTTCAAGTTTAGGTTCATAGACTTGATTTTCTAACAGCTCATCTATGACATTCTTTCGTTCTTCAATGACTAAAGCTCGACTATGATATTTGGAAGAGATGTGGCCAAAGTCCTTACAGTTGAAGCACTGCAAGTGAGATGAAGTCCTTGGAATTTCAAAAAAATTTACCCCTATTTTCCAACACAAGAGGAACATTAGACGGGTAAGGTCTTCTGATAGACTGAAGAGGAGGCGACGCTAATGAGATGAATGCACGATTGTCACCGCACTTTTCATATGGAGTACTGATAATCAACTTATAATCTCGGGCTAAAGAGTAAGCGCGACCAAGAGTAGTGACACCCCGAAGAAAAAGCTCACGCCTAGATCATCTCCTAATTTTTTACAGGAAAGACAAAATTGTGTTCCATTAGTTAAATTACGTTTTTCTATCAAAATGATTAATAATCCCCAAATCCTAACCCTAAAAATGTATTATGTTGGTCTCAGTTTATTTCTTAAACATATCTATATAATCTTTTATAGGGCTTGTTATCCACTTGAACTAAGGATTTCCGATTGTGCACGGAAAGAACAAAGTCTTAACGTTTTCAAAATTGAGCTACACATTAACCTGAAAAAGTAATAGGTTTAAGAGTTGAAAGATCAAGTTGGATTGAACCGAAAAGAAGGTGGGAAAGTGTTTTTTTTTTTTTTGGGTAAAGAAATCTCACCAAATTATCTGTTGATAAAAAAAATTTATAAGTTGTGATGTACATATAGCACTGGCAAGAGCATCGGGTGAGTTGATTTGATTATTTCATTATTCGGAACCACCAATTATACTTCAAGTATTTCGTAAATGAAATCATTTGTGTTGTTTTAATTATTGGAACTAAATCCAAACCCAAACCCAAACTGTAAGTTCTACGCATAACTTTTTTTTTATATATTTAATAAATATTTCCATATATGTTCTTTCAATACATATATCCTACATGCTACTATTTAACAATATTTGTGCAAGAGAGAAAATTCAGCTAAAAAATTTTTAAGATGCCAAAATAGTGGAGATTAAAAATCACGATAAAAGAGAAAATTAAAACATATAAAAATTAAATTATAGTTTGGTAAGAATTTTTTTTTCTTAATAAATTTTATTATATCCATAAATGAGGCATGCTAGAGCCTATAACTTATTATGTACAATGCTTAAATTCTTCTACTCTTGAAGCCAATTGACATAAAATATACTAATTAAATACATAAATATATAGCATTAAGAAATTGTAGTCCACATATTGAACTCACTCTGATTAAAAAACGAAAAATTATATTTCAGAAGAGAACCACGAATTCAAGATAACAAAAAAAAGTACACCACAGTGCAAGCTATGAATATATCAAATTCAATTGCCACGTGTTATAAAAAAAAAAAAAATCACTTTTGTAAGCAATGAAAAAAAGTAAAAAGCTTGAATTGTAAAAAATGAACGCTTTGATTCATCAACTTACACTATAACCTAACTTTTTCTTTTTGATTCATAAAAATCTCAAATTGAAAAGATTAAAATATACTAACCTATGAAATGCAATAATCTAATGCGAGGTAAGGAGCAAAAAGTAGGAGTCGATTTTGACTTTTTGAGATTAGAGTTTAGAGTTATAGACAAATTACTATCTAGACAAGGATTTTAAAGTTTTGTATTTTTTTTCACACGACCTATAAATTATAAATTTAAAAAAATTATATAAAAATTGATTCCATTCGAATACCAACGACTCTAGTTTAGAAATTAATAATAGATCTAACCCATCAATTCTCGATTTCGATTTTCTAATTTATTAATTTTGGAACCAAATCGAAATCTACGTTTTCAATTCAAGAGGTTCGATTTCGATTAAAATGCACATGCCTTTATAGCACGGCCGTTTTGTTATTGTGGTTATTGATAGTGATCAAATCGATTTGTGGTAGGGCATGGATTAAACTTATTACTGCAATCCAATTATGGCATTGGTTCAGAGAGTTTTTTTTTTTTTTTACTCCTATATAATTTAAGCAAATGATTGGTTGTTTGATTTTCATTTAACACTTGTTTGGTATAAATTTTTTAAAATTCATTTTTAATCATACATTATTTTAATAAAATAATTTTACACGTAAATGAATAATTGTTTTCTACTTAATAATAATACATTCTTAATAAAAAAACACTTTTTCATAAATTTTATTCGTAGATATGAAATGTGCCCTTGACGACGTGGAAATTGAGCAAAACCTGCGGAAAAATTACCCTTCTGAGTTCTGAAACATAACTTGCATCGCAGGTCATTTTCAATGAGCAATTAGTAGGATTTGAAAACCGGTCCCTCTCTCCCTTACGCACACGTAGTTAGCCTTAACGTTGGTTGGAATAAGAGGAATCTCTCTCGTACAGTCTTGAAATTCAGAGTTATACTTTTTCAAATCTTCAGTATGTTTACCTTCTCTCCCGAAAAATTAAAATGTTCAATTAAGATGGATTACGCCTGTGGGATTAAGGGAGTGTTTCTGCTGGTTTTTCTTATTTGTTTGGATTTTATGTTTTGTATTTTCTCCTTAATTTTGCAGTGCACTTCACTTGTTTGTTAAATCGTCTAAGTGATTGTTCTACTACTACTATGATTTTCTTGGAGCATGTTGTCCATTTTAACCCTTTCCCAGTGTAATGCATTATACATGATCGGTGAAATCCCCCTTTCCTTACTTTTATCAACATAGATTAAATTGAAAATGTGTGTGGCCTTTGTTTTGCTACTATAGTCCATACGACTTAATCCATTCTGCCTTGTATTTTCCACAGTTTCTGATTTCTAATCGATAATTTTGTAGATTGACATGGCTGAAAGACAGTTTAATGAGCCGCAGCATGACGCACAATTACAGTCTCCTCCTGCAACAAAGGAGGACATGATCTCTTATGTAGTAGCATTGGAGGCTGCTTTGCTACCGTGCTTACCTGCAAGAGAACTCCAAGCAATCGACCGTTCTCCCCATCCTTCTCACCAGAGTATGTTTCGTTTTTCTGTTATTTTTTTTAGTACTGCTTTTGCAAACTGGCATGAAGAAAGGAGGATTCTCGGATATGGGAAAGGGGAAATGCGAATCAAAATTGAAAAACAAGAAAACAGTAAATTGTTGGACTGTGTAGAGCCTAATTATATTCTCAAGATATCATTTTTGACGAGGTGGTCATAGGGACACCATTCGTGGAGACTTACTCCACTTCAAGGGCTATAAGCTCATGGGAATATTTTATATTAGAGAGATATTGGGTACTTTTTACATGTATTAATTGGCCCAATATTCATGCTAAAGGATTTTTAAGGGTTGTTATGGTGCCCAAGGGGCATAGGAAAACTTTATCCTCTTCTCTGTTATGGTGAAACCTGCAATAACGAGTGGACGTAGCTCTCGCATGTAGAGCGAATCATTATACGATATGTGTTTTTGCTTTGCTTTTTTCAATTTTATGTGATCACATTGCTATTTTACCCGTAACGTAAATCGTGCACAATTAATTCACTTAGACCCTGTTTGAGTCCCATTTCTAGATAATAGATTTTGTAAAATGTGAATTTTTTGGAGAATGTGTGTTTAAAAATTAGGGAAAGTTTGAGTTTACTTGCAAAATTATTTTATTGGAAGAATGTGTGGTTGAAAATGAGTTTGAGGGAAAATGAATTTTTAAAAAATTAGGCTCAAACAGGGGCTTAATGTTTTAGTTATTCTTTGCATTGGTCGAAATATTTGGCACCCATTCTTTCGCCTTAAAATCGTTTTCGAGGCAGGTGGCTTATCGCTATATGAACAATGATTTTGATAATATTAGTTCTCCAAAGAAATTTAACTCTAATATGAGCTTTTTACGCCCTAATTTAGTGGAAGAACCTAAAGTCATACATTGCACGGGTGTTACTTGCAGTTGTTGTGCTGCGCTGATTGATAAACTCGAATAAGGACTTGGATTCTTATTAGTCAACCTGCTGTGAGGTCTAAATTTACAGTAACTTCTTTTTAACATTTCCGTTTATGTTTTGAATTTACATTATCTTCTAAGCTCCTCTGGAAGTTATTTTAACTTTTCTGCATCCTCATTCATTCTTTGATGAAACGTGTAATTTCATTTGTGGCTGAGTGATTGTCTCATGAAATGAAATTATAGTTATATACATCTGTTTGTTTGGCATTTCTTGACCAATTAATGAATGAAACAGAAAAGACAAGAAAAATTGAAAGATATATAACATATTTGGTTTGCTTCAGTTGATGTGGAGAGACATGCTAGAGACTTTATGGAGGCAGCCAAAAAGCTTCAGCTTTATTTTATTGGTTTACAACGCGAGGATCAGCCCACTAGAGCAGAAACCCTTCAGAAGGCAAACTGCTGATAAATCCATATCGACATGTTGCTTATTACTCTCTTCATATCC
>CAIGRP010112964.1:0-31773 GCA_903798385.1 Fraxinus cuspidata | reverse complement strand
TCAAGCTTCTATGTCCACGTGTTTTGGTCTTTTAAGTTTGAATTAAAATTATAACCGTCATTCAGTGACCGTTTGTGAAACAAATTAAAACTTTAGTGACCGTTCATGAAAGCGCATGAAACTTTAGTGACCGTTTCTGCAAGTTTTAAACTTCAATGACCGTTTTGTGATTTTTAGGTAAGTTTAGTGACCATTTGTGAAATTAACCCGATTAAAAGTAAAGTTTTTGGTATACGTGTAAATTATTTTATTACATGAATGTGTGGTTAACAAATGATTCTATAACAAACCATGAAATAAATTGACGATAGTCAGGCAATTAATTAATTTTTTTGACAGTTTGGTTAGTGTTCTAATGCGTACGTGTAGTTAAATGATTACATCATTGATTTCTGACCTTTGGTGATTGAATTATAACTTTAATTTGGACTTTAATCACCCTTGCTTTCATTTTAACAGACAACCAAAATATAATTAAAAAAGTCATTTGAGAATTGAGATGATGATTAATTAATTCTCAAAATATTGTAACTAAGAATATTTATGTCCACTTTTTGGTAATATTCCACTACAAGCATTGCATAATTAAATATTACATTTCTCATTTTATAATTTGTATATTTAGAGTATGTTTAGCAAAGTTCAATTTAAATTTTAAACGGATCAAACATATTTTTTACCCATGCATATTATATATAAAATCAATAATTTTTTATTTATTTTTTATCCACACATTTTGTAAGAAAGCAAATTAAGATTTAATCAAAGCATTTTCAAACAAACGCTTATATATACATAATTTTAGTCAAAAGCAAGAATACCCCCCCAACATCCCCGTAAAACAAAAAGAAAGAAAGGGTCAAGAGCATGTCATGATCTATGGTGACTTGTTAAACCGTGTTACAGCCTCGTTAGATGGGCTTAACTGGTGACTTCAAATAATTACAAGTTTGGAAAATTGATAATGGACAAATTTTGACAAGAAAATAAGACGAAAAATGCATGAAACAATTCCATAATAAAAAGTGAAAAGGTAAGTCCAAATTTGGAAGTATTAGGGTTAAGGACCAAGTCATGAAGGAGACAGAAGTAGAACATGTCACCCATGGTCCATACAATTTAGTTAAATGAATTAGATCTTAGATTATATGGTAATCCAGGAGTAATCTCGCTTTAATTACATTTATCCAGGGTTTGAAACTGATTTTTTTCAAAATCACTTTCTCTCGTATCATTTTCGACCACATGTTCTTCAAAAAATCGTTATCCACATTTTCTTACTTTTTAACCACATTTCTTCAAAATAATTACTTTTCACAAAATGACTTCTCCAAAAAAAAAAAATCAACTTCATACGCAGGCATAATCTTATTTGAAATTTGAACTTCAGGTCTTTGGACAATAGTCAATATACAACTTGAATAGGTAGATTCGATGTTCTTTGGTCTACAAAAGGTATTTACTTGAACTACAAGTGCAAGCCAAATATTTGCTATTCCTTTTTTAAAAAAATGATCTCATATGCTGATAACATAACATATCAACTAATTATTGATTTATTTATTTTTTTGGGGTTTATTATAAACTTATTCATCAATTAGTTGATGTATTATGTCATTGATGCTTAGCTTATATTAAACACCGGTGATTAGGAGTTCATTTATCTTCCCTTTTGAATTTCTAACAAAAATTTCAAATGTAAGTTTGATATGTTACATTAAATACGATTATACATAATTAAGACAAGATACAATATGTTGATTGTTCAATACAATTTTTCCTTATTTCTACAACTTCAAGACAACCACTTGTTTAGATATAAATACTAGCCATTTTCCATACTTCCATCGGGAACAGATTTTTTGAAATTATTTTAAGAAATTAATGTAAACGTTGATCCCTTACTAATTTCAGTTTAAATAAGAGTTTGATTGGCAGTCATGTTGAACTAATTGCTATCCAAGGAATCCCGATTTCCTATTTCTGAAAAAAAAAAATTAAAAATTCCTCGTAATAATTTATGTTTTTGTTAAGGGTAAAATCCGTATCATAAAGCAATACATAAGGTATGTATTACCCCTCTTAATAAAGTTGATATTTTAAAATAAAATTCAAAGTTTGAATGTTAAATTAGAGTAAGCAAAAGTTCCGAGTTCAAATGTTTTGTCATTTAATGAAATTGTACACGTGTTACAGATTATGAGGAGTGAATTGAACTCCATCTACACGTGAGGGAACACAATGATATATATGTGCCCTCTATAATTGGATCCTGAGTTCAAGTATAACTATCACCAATTTAATGAAATTGTGCACATATTAAGCTTGATAAGAAAAAGTGAACATGTCTAAATGTGAGAAGACTAACTCGATTCTAAGTTCAAGTATAATTATCGTTGATTTAATGAAATTTTGAACGTATTAAGCTTGATAAGAAAAAGTGAACCTGTCTCTATGTGAAGAAACTTAATTTCAACAATTTTATTACACGTGCATACAACTTATCAAGCAAATGAAGTTTTGTTGTAAGTTTCTCTCAAACTTTAAAATAGAAAATGTTAGGTACAAGTAGTACAATATTTTTTTATAGGTCCAAACAATATAGCTTCATTGTTAAAAGCAAATCCACTTATCTTACATCCCATAAATTTTTATCTTACAAGAAATCAGTTCTACTCGTTAAGCGTTTTGGAAAATAATCTCAGATGAAGATATTATGTTTATAATGTGCCTAACTCACTTTAATTAAGAACCCTACTCTTCTAAACAATTAATCATCAGCAAATTGGAGCCTCCTGCATGGCTTTCTCCTGACATTGAACATTCTGATGCCCACAAAGTTTTTGCACATTCAGAAGTTGCGCTACCATCACGACTATCATTTTCTTGATTGATGATCATCGCCTCCCTTGGTGGCAGAGCCAGTCCGGTCGGACGACGATCAAATGCTCGAGAACTTCCAGACACCACGTAAACTCGACACAGGCTCAATTCATGCCTCAACTGAAAATCATAAACAGGGCTAATCAATTTGAGAATTCCATCGTGTTTTCAACTAATTTTTCTATCAATAGACGAGATATGAATTAAATAAATTTATATATGTGCACCTTGGGAATAGAAGTTTGGAAATCTTCCTCAATGGCTCTATACTCGTTCATTTTCCATTTTGTTTTTCTTCCAGTGGGAGCTTTGCCTTTGTAAAATACCATGCTTTTCTTTACTCCGATCACTTTATTATCCGATGAATAAACGTAACTAGGCGAACCAGTAGCCTTCCAGTAGCCTGAGGTTGTGGTCCGACTGGGCCTCCCTCCTCGTACTTCTCTTTCCTGGATTGGGACAAAGAAAAACCATTGCTCACTGTCTCCACGACACAGCTCCCCCGAATGTTCTGCATTGGAAAACCAAGACAAAACCATTATTTACTAACATAAACGTGCGAGATTTGTACAAAAGGGCGCTTGGTAGGAAGGATTCGACAGTAATAAAAAGAACAAGAATCGTACTTGGGAGGTGCCATGGCTCGAGCTGATAAACGTTGAGGAGGGGTATAACACGATTTATTTCTAGTCTTTTCTCTTCAAGCTTGTTGTGTAGATAAAAGGAAACCAACTCTTCTTCTGTAGGGTAGAACCGAAACCCAGTAAGCATTTCCTCCATTTTTTCCTCCGTGTAAAAGTGATAAAGCCTTTTTACAAAGTCTTAGGGGTTTGCAGCATGATATCTGTATGTATATATATACATATACTTTTGATTGTGGGTGCTCGAGTGGGTGGGGTGTGGGGGTGGGGTCAGGATTGGAGAGTAGCCGAGTGAAAGAAGAAAAACTGAAAGGGGTTCCAGTGGGAAACTTCCACGCGGATGAGCATGGAAAATAAAGAATCTTGTCCAATTATGTTTTTATGCAAATATAATCCTTAATTATAATATTGAACCAGTCAGACCTCCTCTCTCTTTACGCCACAAGTGAAAATCTTAGTGGGGTTGGCATTTTTTATTGGAATCAAATTATCTCCATGAGAGTGGAATCGGTTGTAATCAGTTTTGAGTTTCAGAATCGAGAACCATATGATTTTGGTTCGATTATCGGTTCTAAATATAGAATCAAAATTTGATTTGGTTTCAAAAATATTTTTTAATAATCTATCAATATATTTTTTTTTATAAATTTACATGAATTAATATATATTCAGAGTAGTTTACAATTTCATCGTTTAAAAAGTTAAATCGTGAAAGTAAAATAAGAAAACTTAACGTAGAATGTACACTTCAAGTTTTTTTTTTTCCTTTCTTCTTTGAAACATAAAAGAATTGGTCCACTCTTTTCTTTTCTCATAAGTTTAGTAGTTCGATTTTCGCAATTCCTAATAAAATTCGATCGAGTCTGATTCTCAAATATCCAAATCCTATCTTCCGTCTTCACCCCTAACTATTATTACTAAACCTACTCATGCCACATAATAATTAGTAATTACCACCATTAGAACAAGTTAATTATAAGGGGAGAAATGGTCTACCAGTGTTATTTTGGTAATTTCACAATGACACGTCAATGGTGGATGTTGATAACTTATTTACGTGTGCTCATTTTATAATTTAAGATAAAGTTTTTGTTAGGATGTTAAATTATTGGAAGCAAAGGAGTGGACCAAAATACACTACATTGTACGTTTCAACTCTTGAAACTATAGTTATTACCGCGTACGTTGTACACAAAATAAAATAATCTATCTTGGAATTATTCAACGACACATACATAATTCATACAAATTATCTTCATTATTTATACTTGGGTTCATAATCACATAGATATTCATAGTTCTATATATGAATTCAGGATTAAAAAAATTGAAAGTCAAAAGTTACACAAAAGAGTTTGGTTTTGATGATTTTATTTAATGAATATTTAAGATTTTAATTTATATACACCATTGTATAATAAATAATACGTCAAATGACTATTCAACATAAGAATTGGATAATAACATAAAATAAACAAGTATTGTGAAAATTAGATGACAATTATTTATTTGCATAGAATGACGAATAAATATCTTAAATGTGAAACAAGTGGGCTGTTGACTAAAGGCGTATCTTTTACTCGGGCGTTTTTAAGGTGAAATATGTTTTATCGCTTATTGGCACAAAAAGTCTTTACGTTTGGTCTTTAGTTTGCAAAATGTTCATACGTTTCAAATTTTTACATTTTCACCTCTACTTCCACGTTTCATTGTGAAAAGCGTCATTTTCATTAATTTTTATCCAATTTCTCAATTAAAAAAATTGTAAAGTGACAAAAATATCCTACTATTTAAAAAACAAAAAAAGAAAAGAAAAATAAAGAATTAATTGCAACATAATCCCAAACCTTTTTAAAAAGTGCAAATAAAATTCAAATAAATTATTACTAATTAAAAAAAAAAAAATTATCTCTCCCCCTTCTCCTCCTCCTCCAAGAACAATAACCAATTTTCAACAATATACTCCAAATAACCTGCGATATATTATTGCAATGGAACATCTAGTGCCCCCGATTTCAAATTGCGTGGCTGTCAAAAGAATTGGAGGGCATGGAGCTCAACGCAAGGGTTTTCAATGCTTCTGGATCCATTGGTTGTGTTCTCAATGCCTAAATCCCTCCAGAATTTGGAGAATTCAGAATTGCATGTTCCGTATAGTTAACAGCCAAGTTTGACTCCAAAATTGAATTAATTGGTGAATAATTTGGATCAATTGGACGCTTACCCATTGAAGTATGAACTTGATTTGAAATACACATGGATGAATTGATGAAATGGAGCATGGTGGGCCCATGAATTGTAGGTGGCTGGCTGTTTGAGTTGGGTGGGCAGTTTGTGATATTAGATCAATTTATCTATGAATTGGGGCAATTAAATTCACATCCACCGTCGTGTGATGTTGACAAGGATCAAACATGTGGCAAATTATATGAATCAATACCCTCAAACCCATGAATTGAAAGAGGCACACTGGCCATATTTTCTGCGCACAATAAGAGGGAATTTAAAGGTATATCAGCAACACGGTGGATTTGAAAGATATAGGTGGCGGCTCCATGGAGGGGCAAAAATCGCCCTTTCTAGAGAGAAAATGGGAAGGCTAGGTCATGGATTCCATGACATATAACTAAATTTTGATCATTCTCCAATTTGATAGAAAACTGAGGCAGCAAAAGGTGGTGGTGGTTGTTGTGGTGGTGGAGGAGAAGGAGAAGAGAGAAAGAGATCTTTTTTTATTTTTAATAGTTTAATAATTTATTTGGACTCATTTATACTTTTTAAAAAAGTTTAGGAGTGTGATTGCAATTTGTTCTTTATTTTTCTTTATTTTTATAGGAGGGTAAATTTGACATTTTATATTTTTTTTTTAATTGAGAAATTTGATAAAAATTAATGAAAGTAACGTTTTCCACGTTGAAACATGTAACTAGAGGTGAAAATGCATAAAAATTGAAACGTATAAACGTTTTGCACACCAAATGCCAAACGTATGGACGCTTTGTGCCAATAAGCCTATATTTTATCAACTAAATGCATAGCATTTGTTGGTTAATCAAGATTAATCTCAGCCATTGGATGCTTGGAAAATGAGTGCCTTTTGTCTCATTTGCAACTCTCAAGAACCCACCCTAATCCTCTCTCAATCTCTAAAAATCTTCCTTAGTGGATTAGTGTTCTTTGTGCAATTTGAAAGCATGATTTAATTGTTCCAAATCAGAGTGATTTCCATTTGTTGGATGCAAGTGGAAGTTGACCTACGCTTTTAAAATGCATAGGCTCGCATAGTTGAAAGTGCATGATTTTTATATTCATAAAATACTCTCATGTCATGAGTCAATGAAGATATTTTAGGTCCTTCCAAAATAGATGCCATGGAAGAAGAAGATGAGAAATTTGTTATAATTCAGAGTCTAAAATTAAAACTAATGACATATATAGATTATGTTCTATGTATTTTGGAATATTTTGAAACATCTAATCTTCTAAGACATCAATTTTTGAAGTCAAATTCGTATGTATGTGCCTTCCTTTACATTCAATGTATATGAAATATCTTCAAACACTGTATCTTTTACGACATTAAATGTGACTTCTAATATACCTACTATCTTTTATGTATGTGCATTAATTTTCGGTCTTCTATGTATGAACATGAATATATTTATACAAACACGTGAACTACTTAAAAATGAAAATTCATCAAATTTATATTTTTTATATTCATATAATGTTCTTGTGACGAGTCAATGAAGATGTTTTACTCTTTTCAAAGGAAATGTCATGGAATAAGAAGATATAAAATTTGTAATTATTTCAAGTTTTAAAATATAACTGATGACTAGTTACAGAGATTATGTTGTGTATATTGAATATTCTGAAACAATTTATATTCTAAGACATCAAATTCTGTTTGGCATGCCTCGAAAAGCACAATGTGCGACATACGTGATGAAATCAAAATTATGAGAATTTTTTAGGATCTATGGTGATAGCGGAGGGATCGAGTATGGACCTTTTTTTATTCTCACACGCATATATATACACGGTGTGTTATATATTATAGGGAGTAGTCGTCCAAAGCAATCATCTATTTTATTCATCTTTAATATAGTGGATTTTTTCCTCATTTGCTCGTGATTTTTCTCGTCTAGGGTTTTTATGTAACTCTATTTGTTTTTCTTCTTAATTATTCTATTGTCTATTCTCGTTTTATTAGATAACAGAAGTCATATCCATTAAATGTATGTTCCTTCATTTACATTCATGGTCATTTATATATTGAATTATTTGTATGTACATTTTAACTACTTGAAAATGCATCATTTTTATATTCAAATAGTATTCTCATCTCACAAGTCACTAAAGATAACTTTTACTCCTTTCAAATGAATTACCACGAATGTTTATAATAAATTAAATATCACATCAATTGAGAATCATTTGTTGGACAATTTTAGTCAGACTATGATTCAATTATTTCAATAATATTTGACTTTCTTTTTTCAATATGTATATAATTTATTTAACAATTTAGTTATCATCAATGTACATGTACATTTGACATATCATTTCACCCGTGTACTTTATTAATGTATAAATTACCTATTATTAATTCTCAATTAATTAATATTCATCTTCATTTGTATATTTTATTATTATTCATTGTAATTATAAGTTAATTAGAAATTTACATTCATGAATGCATTTCATTATTCACTTCCATCTATGTTAATTAACTTCCAATTTTACTGAATTGAAAATTAAAAAAATAATTTAATATTCATTGTCACGTATATATTAATTCTAAATTAATTAAAATTCACACATATTTAAATATTATTTTTACAGCACTTATAAAGTATTTTATAATAACATAAAACACACGTTCAACTATATATATATATATATATATATATATATATAGAGAGAGAGAGAGAGAGAGAGAGAGTATACTTAGCACTGGCACTAAATTTATGTTAAGCATCGATGACATAACACATTAATTCATTGATGAATAACAAATTTAATTTAAATATTGAAATTGGCCATTAACTTTTATGTATGTATATCTTAACTACTTGAAAATGAAAATGCATCATTTTTATATTTTTACAATGCTCTCATCTCATGAGTCAANCATAACACATTAATTCATTGATGAATAACAAATTTAATTTAAATATTGAAATTGGCCATTAACTTTTATGTATGTATATCTTAACTACTTGAAAATGAAAATGCATCATTTTTATATTTTTACAATGCTCTCATCTCATGAGTCAATGAACATATTTTTATTCATTTCAAATGAAATGATATTGAAGAAAAAGATGAAAGTCCAAGAATAGCTAATTAAGATGGGGTGAATTGGTTTCTAAAACTTTTTCAAGAATTTAACTTAAAATCAAGCATGTAATAACTAGATAGATTAATTTAAATAACAAACACAAATATGAAGGCAATTAGTAAAGAGGGATAGAGAGTGCAAACGATATATTTATGGAGTTTCGATCCAACACAATGATCTACGTCGTCCGTTACCAAGCTCTCCGGCACGAGCAAGGCCAATTTCACTATGTTGATTGTCTTGTGGTGCAATCCAACCCTTTACATAGCTTCCGGTGACTTACAAGCAATAAGCACCGATCATTTTACAAAGTTAAGCTTTTCGGGACCTCAACACGACCCACAATTCAAAATAAATTTACAAGTGAGATATTCTCTTCTTAATGAATGATAGATTCAATGTTGAGTACAAGAAGAGAAGTAGGCTAACACTTTAATAGATAGCAATGAATGAAGCTCAAGTGTTAGGTATGAAAAAAACTTTGTTGTATAGAATGATTTTATGATAGATTCAAAGTTGAGTACAACAAGAGAAGTTGGCTAACACTTTAATAGATAGCAATGAGTGGAGCTCAAGTTTTAGGTTTATAAAAACTTTGATGTGTTGAATGATTTTCAAGAATTGATTTAATCAAAAGTTTTTCAAAACAAAATGATTTGATAATAAATAGGATGAGAAATCAATGATATTTTGCTCAATAGAATCTCGTTTTAATGCTTTCTAGTTGTATTAATGAATAACAAATGAGTTGGTATTTATAAGAGTGAGAAACACCAACTTTTATGTCTAATCGGACGATCCAACCGGACGTCCGGAACAGTACCGGACAACCCAAAAAATAGTCGTTGAAAATCAATGGACGTCTGGATGGCCAAAAGTTTTTCTGCTTGGTATGATCGAAAATTAAGTCACAGTCCTTACATTAAAGAAAATAATTTTCACGTAAAAAAGTTTTACGAAATGAGATTGTGCATCTAAAAAACTTTTGCTTGAGCTATCAATGTGTTATTGCTAAGAATTAAAGTATTTTACCTTTACAAACGAGTTGAAACATCTAGTCCCAATATCTTCGATCGACTTGGCGCAAGTGCTCGATTTGAGATGACGCAAATTTGTCTCCAATTGTTTTGACGTGAGTGTTGAACTTTCTTGATCTACAACTTTTCGTTTTGTCTCCAATATGATTAAATCCGCAACATGTAACAATGAAAACTTAAATATAAATGTTAGATATGAACATACTTTGTTTGTTATAATCAAAACATAAGATTGACCATAGGTCAACAAAAGATACGAAATTTATGGAGTGAAGTAAAACCAATAACTTCATAGAGATTAGGTTATATGTATATGGAATACTTTCAAACAAATAATCTTATTAGACATCAAATATTAAGTCACATTAGTTGCATGTATGTACCTTAATTTTCTACATTCTATGTACAAGAATTATCTTCAAATGCTATATCTTCTTCGACATCGAATGTAACTTAATATACCTATTAACTTTAAAAAATTGCATTGACTTTACCTAAATATTTTATTTCAATTGAAATCTGGTTATTACCATTTACGAGGATCCATGGTAACAGCCCTTGGTTTTCTCATGTATGTGAATATATTTTGACTTGTATGTATGTACATCTTAACTAGTTAAAAATGCTAAATTTTTATATCAAACTATGATTTCATCTCACAAGTCAATGAAGAAGTTTCTTACTCCTCCCAAATGAGATGCACCATGGAAAAAGCAGACACAAAAAACTAATATATGTGGACTTTTATTTGTTCACAATGAATGTGAGTTATAAAAGTTTTGTAAGTTCGTAAAAATTGATAAGTGTATTAGCAATAAAAATATAAGAGAGAGGTTTCTATTACCTTTTGGGTCATCAATGATGTCATTAGCCGAAGACTTTCTTATGAAATGATATTATTCAAACGAAACTTTGAAAATAAAAATATAGTATTAGCAGCAGCAGCAGCAGCAGCAACAGCATCAACAATCAACCATATAATAAGATTGATAACAATTAACATTTTTCACAACTGATGAAGTCAAGCACACGAGATAGAGAAAATTGTAGTGATGACATTGTCAATACATAATGATGAAGTCAAGCACACAAGGTGGAGAAAATTGTACCCCATTAATTCCAATTATTATCTTTCATAGCACAATATATACTATTATATGAAGTTATTATCTTCTTTTTTCTAGACGAATAAAATAAAATATAAAATTTGGAATTTGACTTTTGTTCTATTCAAAGGTTTAGACCAACTCAACCAACAAGGACCGACGATTTTCACAGGATTTTAACATATCTTTTCGTTTGTCACCCCTTTTCAACCTTATAATTCTGCCATTTTATTGAAAAATTATTACTCTCCCAAGGGACATGACCCTTTGAGCGAGTGACGATCGAGTCCAATGGTACAAATAAAGCCTTTCGGGCTGCCATGTTCATACCAATGGCACAGAATTCTTCCCTTGAATCTACTTCTTTGAAACTGTCTATTTTTTTTTTTTTTTTTTTATCTTTTTTGGTTAAAGAAGATCCATTCAAGTAACATACTTCTATTTTATTGTTTCAATTGCGATTATAGGGCTAGTTTCTTTATGATGAAAATCTGTTCCAATAGTTCAAAACCTTTAGTACTCAAATTTACATTTTTAAAAACAACATAAAGTTTTTACATATAACTTTTAAGTATGATATTTGTTTACGTATTTTCAGTCTTATGTTCAATAACAACACAAAAATATTTTTTTTCAATTTTTATTTTCATTACAGATCATGAGAATAACATTTTATGGCGGTAGACTATTGTTTTTACAACTCGACAATATATAAAAATTTATTTACAAGTCAAAGTGAAATTACATGAAAATTTTGAATTAAGTAGAACGTGATTTTCCGGTGACGCGATGCTATACTTGAAATGTTATTCTAATAAGAAGAAGAATGATTGATAACCTTTTTCGTCAAGTGTGTTGGATTTGATTCGTACTTGTTAAATAAAGGAATTCTATTATCAGAAGGAAAATAGAATTCTTTTGACAACAAAAGGGCAAAAGAAAAGGTTAAGAAAGAAATTTTGTAGTACAAGGAAATAATAATTGAATAGGACAAGAAACTTACTAAAAGAGTTTAATGGTTTTTTTATATATAAATTTATGAAATTGTATTGAGAAGAATTGTGTTTGTCACCATGTTAACATGAATTTGGGCGACATACGTGCATCCAAATTGTGAGAGTTTAAAGAGAGAAAGTGTATAGAGAGAAACTAGAGAAAAAAAAAATTACGCATGATTTTTCGACGTACGTTAAGTGTTCTAGTTTTGATTACGAAGAAGTTATGAGAGTGAGAAATACATTGTGTTGTGATATTTTCTTAACTAATGAAATCTTCTTTTCATGTAATTCGTCGATAATTTGTCGAACCTCATTTAATTTGTGTTTACCAAAGTTGTATATGATGCTCCGCATCTTCGAGTTGGATTACAATCAAATTTCCTTCTCACTCATTGGTAATTGTAGGTCTCGATTGATTCCTTTCTTTTGTTTTGTGTGTGCGTGTGCGTGTGTGTGTTTATTTTTATAGTATTTATCACCACTAGTTGGTCTTCAAAATGGAACCTTTGATAATTGATTCTTATGTTAGAGATAATGCTATACTTCGTTATAACTCTTGCACTATCATCTTGTAGATAATGCTTAAGTTCATTAGAACTCATATATTATCATGCTTTAATATTGAACTATACATAATCTTGTATTATTATCTTGTAGATAATGTTATTTACAATCTCTTATGACAGTGTGTCATATAATCTAGTGCTTAAGAGATCAATTTCACATACATACATACATACATATATATACATACATATATATATGTTCATCATTACAAATTTAATATTCATTCAATTTTTGAACTTTGCAAATTCTTTTCAATTTTCTACACCTTAAGCATTTCTAGTATAGTATTGAAATTGACTATGTATGCTAATATATTTGCCATTTCGCGCTCTTGAGGCAAAGTGAGGAGGTTTCATTTTTTTAACTTTTTAACACCAAATCAAATCTTATCCTCGAAATTGACCAAGATCAAACGCTTGATGTATATACCTAGCATGATTATATATGTATAATGGTTTTCTAAAATGGTGACAATTTTTCATACAATACTCTAGTACAATATTCTAAAAGGCGTAGTGTGTGGCGATGCGTGGAGGCAAAGTTATGGGCTAGATGAAGCATATGCGTAATTTTTAATCAATCAAAAAATCATTTAATAATTAAAAATAATACATATCTAACATCTAAAACAAATTTATAAAAACTTTATAATTTTTTTCAAAATTTTTTAACAAAAAAATGAGTTTCAAATGTAAATAAACTTTAAAGTTTTAATTTAAAAGAATTGTAATTTTTTTAAAAATAATAATAATAATAATTGCGCTTAGGCGCGCATTAGCAGTCAACGATTGTTGACCGCTAAATAAGGCGCCAAGCCAAGTCGCGTATCTCGCCTAGGCGACGTCTTGACGATGTCTAGACACGCTTTTTAGAACACTACTTTAATATAAAATAGAGTTCACATTATTGAATTAGCGTTTAAAATGAGATGTCACAATACAATACAACATACAAAGAGACAAGAGTAATGCTATTCGTAAGCCGTGTCAATGAACAATAGTTGCAATGAAGTTATGATACATTTTCATTCATTAAATAATGTGATTGTAATTTCACTATCTCATAAACTGCATACGAATAATACCTTTCAAATATAAAATAATTAATGTCTATTAACATTTCGCATCAACTTGTTATTCACCAACCACGATGCACTATTGATCGTTTTAAAGTGGGTATTGAACTCAATAATTAAAGTTTATTACTTGGGATATATAGGTTGTGTAAAATTGAAAAGAATAATTGGGTAATATATTGGGTAATCCAAATACTAAAATTATTGGATTATATGATAAAAAAATATAAAAAAAAATAATGCTTCAGTAGTAAGATTTCTTTGAAAATTTGATATACCAAATTGTTTTTAGTCACCAGTGTTTTCAAAAGTTATTCCTTATACAAAAGTTCTATTCTAGCACAGTTGTCTAAACTCTCCCTAAGTAAGGGAATGGACTGATAATAGTAATGTTGGTCCAAGATATCAGAGACAGCAGTACAAAGACTACAATTCAAAATCTTAGTGACAAATTTTGCCTTAGGAGGATAAAATATCAAGAAAAAAGAGCAGGAAAAATTAAAAATACTCAAATGATAATAGTTAGATGGCAAAACACTTTATTATAGCTTAATACATTCTATACACACAAGGCACTCTCTATCCATATAGTCTTGATTATATCTACTCAACAGTGCAGTTCTTGATACAACAAACATCTTATTTATAACTCATTGATTAAGGAATCCCTATTATGGGAAGATATGGAAAATAAAAGCTAGTTGGTGCAAATCCCCATTCACTTGGCAGAGGCAAATCCACTGTTTTGGATGCACCAAAATCCTTATTTGTGGGTGCTACACATTTTCCCTGGTCCTTTAGGGCTAATGGGCACGATTTATAGAAGTTGAGAGATTTGTGTGTAGTGTAGTAGCCAGATCCATCTGCTCTAACAATTGTGGACACAGAATTCTTTCTTGGAGTGTAAAGCTGGTGTGGACCTCCCATGATTTTGGCCAAACAGTTGGGTGAAGCTGAGGAGTCTGAGGGAAGTTTGGTCTCGAAAGTGCCATCTTCTTCTGTGTATGCTGCAGCCAATTTTTTCACATGGGCACATTTCACCAGCACCTGAATGCCTGAAACATAAAGAGAGAAAATAAAGTAAAATAGAGAACTTATGGGGCGTCTTTTGTTATGTTATACTGGATAAGACATGGCAACACGATGGATGAGAGCTTTTCTCTCTTATGATCTGCTTTGCCATGTGTGTGTGTGTGTGTGTGTGTGTGTGAGAGAGAGAGAGAGAGAGAGAGACCACTTCATTAGGGCTGTTAGATACCAAATTTGTCACGATTCAAACTCGTAATATGTTTCCAATATTGGTCTCTTTTTTACTCCATTTAAATTTGTTTACTTAAAAAATCTACTGGTATAAAGTAAATTAATCATGTTGCTCAACTTTTTACTTGAGAACTTGACTCAATAAAAACTAGTTCAATCTAGAGTACAAAAAGCCAAACATAGCAATTTAAAGCTTGGCCTATCCTCATGAAAAAGGCCAAACATAGAAGTTTAAAGCTTTACCTATCCTCGTGAAGCACGTTAACAAAATATTTGGTGTTTAAAAGAAAATTTTACTTACTGTTGAGTTCAACAGTTAAAAAGGTCGATTCTAAGAGTAACTAAAGATTTAAACAAATAAACGTGTCACCCTCCGAGAAAGCTTTCGGATAAAGTGAGCATACAAATAAAGTCTTAGATTCAAGTTTCCTCCATACATATTAGATTACAAAAAAAAAATCAGTCTGCAAAGTAATACCTGAGAGATCATAGTGGGTATTACAGTCTAGGCAAGTGACTGATCCCTTGAGGACATGGCTAGTGGAGAGCTCAATCTTTGCAAGAGCCACAGTGAAGAAGAGAGCAATTAACAACTGATATTTCGCCATTGAAGCTAACTCTGAAGTTTGTTTGTGTGAAAACACGTTAGGAAGAAGCTTCATATAAATATTGCAGGCATTATCAAATCGGTAGTAAATGAAGGCCCTAACACTTGTACAGTAGGTTGTTGAAATTCATAAAGAAGAGCATGATTTTTTTCTGACCCTAATTAATTACTACTCAGCATATATAAAGTACTTCTTGACTTTGTGTTCCAATATTTATGTCTTCTACTCATGCAAAATGTCACTTGTTCACATATAATTTCTCATAGTAAATATACGACTCCGAAGACTAGAGGTCTAAAGTGGATCAAACTGCTAAAACTCGAGACATTTTGTCCCGCTCGACCCAATTCAGCCAAGTTTACGCCTCTGAAAAACCACATTCATTTACAAATCAGTAATATTTTATATATTGAAGATTGTGTTTGGAACTTGAATCTTGGACGTGTTAATTAGTGTTAAGTTGTGGAATTTAATTATTGTTGTTGTGCGGAATAAGTATAAAGATCGACCTCTATAAATCTCGAGGTGAACTTCTATAAATTTTTGAGTGTTCTCATTGTGTCCATTTTCTTTCTGTGATTTTATTGCTCTTAATAAATATAGAACTAAAGTTCCTAATTCTCAACGATTAGATTGTCCAAATAAATGTTAAACGGGGAGGACTTAGTATGATTTATGAAGATAGAAACAGACTAATGTTAAAAGTCTGACCTAATGTTACCCCTAGCTACTCCTTTTATTTCAGTGTAAAATATTTTCTGAAGAATATTTTTTTGAAAAATAGGGCAAGTTTCATTTACCATTTTTGCTCAATACTTAAATCGAGCACTAGAGTTTTCGTTCAGATTTTCTTGCTATCTAGACTCGGAATTTCACTCCCAAATTTTACTAACTAGAGTTGTGTCACGAACAAGACACGCGAATAATTAACCACAATTTTGCAGAGAACTCGACTTTAGCGATTAAGGGATATGAGAAAAGTGAATGTTGAGGATTGAATTGTAAAGAAAAATGAAAAGAGATCAAATATTGAACTAAGTATAAAACTAAAACTCCAAATACAATTTCTTCCAGGAAAAAAGGGAAAAACTTTGAATTTTTCTGTGTTTGGATGTAAGAAAACAGTTTTCCAAATTAAATACATTACCCATATTGTTCACCACCTGGCACCAACCATCCTCATACCTGGCAAAATATAGTAAAGCATTCAATAAAATTAACAAGACAAGACAAGACATTTAATAAAGCATTCAATAAAATTAACAAGACAAGACATGACATTTAATAAAATATTAATGAAAAAATGATTATTTTTTTTCTAACTTGTAAATTTTTTTGATAAAATGAAATTTGTTACCAATTAAATTTATTTCATCAAATATGATCATTGAATCATGCAAAATAATTATAGTGCCATTTTATTAAAATGGTCTTCAAGAACTAGAAATTCTTGTTAACTTTGCTTCTTTGACATAAATATCTAAAGTGATTCAAAATGTTTAATAAACTAAAAATAAAGAGAGAAGTGTCTATTGGTGAACACGTTCGTTATAACTCTCTAGAAGTAACCTCCCCACCTAATTTTTTTCAAGAGTAAAACATCTCTCAATATAAGAGTATAATGATTAGAGATGAACACAAGGTTCCATATTATCCAAATTTGGTATTATTTTTTTAGTTATTATTGAGTAAATTAAATTCGAACTAAAACATTAAACTTGATTTTTTATTTTTTATTTTTTTGGTTGCAAAGTTATTATTTCTTAGGCTTTTTTTAATACAATTAGAGGGTACAATGTGTTTTGATTTTCATAAAAGTGTCACACAAACACACCCAAATAATGTTTTTATTGAGGTTTTTTTTTTTTTTCTCGGAACATTGAATACTAACCGAAATGCAACAAATATCTTTGGCTCTTTATTGTTAGAATAATTCTATGTAGGTTAATACTTGACTTGGCTCTTCACATGCATAGACATGGATTTTTAATAATGGAACAAAAAGTTATTTGGTGACTTGAGATTGGGACGTGGAAACTATGGGATCACATAAATTCCTCATCAATTTCTACTTGAATTATGCAGTTTTTGAAGTATAGTTTTGTACATTGTCTATGAAGTTAAGGCTCAATGGACTCGAGGGCCAAGGCCCTCCAAGAACATAATGATATCTTAATTACTTATTTATGTATTCACCACAAGAAGAGGTCCTTCAAAGGCAATATAAACCTAGAAAAAAAAATTGATGTTTTGAAAATCAGAATAACTCAACTCAATCGGTCAATTGGAAAAGTCAAGAACTAGGTAAACCAATTGCAGAGGTACTAGTTTTCTCGATTACATTTTTAAACTTTTTGAAAATTTTGAGCTGAGTTACATTATTCTTTCCAAACCTTTGATTTTTGTGGCAGTTGTCTCTAACTTACTCGGCCTTCAAATATATTATATATTGTGTTAGTTATGATGCACAATTTACCTGCAATTTACCCAAATAATGTAGAATAATTTCAATAAAAATGTAGAAAAGTCAAGCCTAGAAACATTGAACATTTTAATAAAAATATAGAATAATTTTATTTCACGTGTTTGGATAGGAATTGGAATTTGGTGGTAGGATCCTTTTAGAATGAGGTTACCTATTGGTAGTGAGACTCTGATTCATTGAGTTGGAAGAGTTTTGATATAGAGGGGATTCTTAGTAAATCAGGAATTATACGAAGTTGTGGTTGTAAACTCGAAGAGGACATGTTGGGTCGTGGATACCCGAGCCCGATGAGTGTAGACCCGAGGAGTTTTTACGGGGAACTTACTCAAATGAGCCATATACTCCTCGGGATATAAGCTCGGGATTACGTCCAATATTTGTATTATCAAGTAGTAATGATTATAAGCCTACGTGATTGTGGAATCATTGCTACTTTACTCAACGGAGTTGAATTACATACAGGATAATGCTTCATGTGCACTCCGATGTACAGCCCCCCCCCCCCTCACAATAGGGGGCCCACGAATTTTTTATTCGAGATGAGTCCCTTTTTTTATAAGGGGAGTGTACACCGGTGTCTCCTTACATATATATTTGGTCAATGTGATAGTAATATCACTATTATATAAACTACCACTACTATATAAATTCATAATAATCGTCATCCCAAATAAATAGTATTATTCAAAATTAATTAATGTTTGTAAACTTTATTGGTTGGATTCATTTATTTTTGTTTGAACTTTTTGTCTTTTGTATTTGAATTTTTAATTTTTTTTCTATTTGGATAGACTTAAATTCGGAATTCAGCTTTGATATTACTCAATTGGATCGAAAATAGACTATCTCAAGCAATAATTTGCTCTTCTTTTTTTTTTTTTTTTTTAAACTTTAATAATTTAGAGATAAAAATTATGCTGTACGTTATACTATTGTTTTCAAAGTGGAACCAGAGGAAATATTAAAGGAACCATCACATTAATGGGAGAAAAATTATTGCAACATCATCCAAAACTGGAGGTAAATAACTGGATACATGTCTACAAAAGTATTTATTTAACCATGTTACCAACTTAGGAAGCTAATTTAAGGGATTCACAGGCATTCATCTGGTGTTCCAACTTCTAGAGCTCATTACCTAGAAATCGTCCAGGCATTAATTGCCAGGGAACTCGACTCTGTGCACATTCGTCAATAATTTCTATTATGCACCAAAGATAAGCTTGTTTCCACAGTTGCAGAACAATAGACCACTATGTCAAGTCGACCATAACATGAATGAAGGCTCTAAATGAGAAAATATCTCCGTAGACAGCAAGTAATATGGTTATTATTTTGAAATTATAGCATCATATTTCACTTCTATAATTCCAAATAACAAGGCAAGTAATCAAGCTCTGATAACGTTTGATCCCCAGCATGGACTTCCTTCCCTTCTATTACACAAGTCAAGTACTTACGTCTAGCTCAATGTAAAGTTCAATGCAGCTCGTTGTCTGTTTATATCAAGCTGGAACCCCAAAACTTCATAAAAGTTCATTTGACTAGAAACTTCTGCACATTTTAAGCATAAAATGGAGCAGGTGCAACAAAATTAAATGGATATGTACCTGTTTAAACAACAATTAAATAACAGTGAACAGAATGGTGCACAAAGAAGAAAGTCTAACATCCTGAGATCCAAATCTTTTGACAATTCGATGTCAGATAATTCACATTTAGAAGTAGAGAAAACTAACTCCAAATAATTAAGGAAAGTATAAATTGTTCTTCAAAGCAATGTCAGGAGATTAGCACTTTAACACCACAGGTCATCTTCCAAACTAGCTCCAACAGAATCTAGGCATGACCTAAAATCACTGACATCCAAATCGAGTTCAACTATGTTTTTCCATCTCATTTGTCTCAAGGCATGACCAAAGCAATATATTTTACCAACACATACTATCACGATGAACAATTGACAGGTTCAGAATATTCAAAGTTTAAAAATTAACAGATTTCTTTCGGATGGCATCTACAAGGAGACTTTCAGGATCAAATACCTGAGAAAACATACATTCTTAACAGAAGGAGAACTGGCTCAGATATATTAGGCCTCAAACATGACAAATGTCTTGAACATAAAACCAACGAAAAGAGGAATAAGAAAAATATTAAAAAAATAAAAGCTTGAAGTTTAGTATTTACTACAACTGGAATGGTGTGGTGTTCAATCCACTGAGAGATACCAAAGACTAAAGTCAAGAATCAAACTCAGATAGTTAAATTTTTAATTAATTCAGCATCCTATGATTTGTATTTAAGCAAAATGTTAGAAAAACTTGTCTCTATAACATATCATACATCGGGATAGTATATTAATTAGCTGCCAAAAAACTAAGTTTTTGTCACATAATGTAGATGACTAAAACAAGCATGTGTTGGAATATGTTTGATGCAAAACTTTTCTATAAACCCCAAGATCATGAAAAAGATCTTCCTCTTCACCAGGAATCACATAAGTAAATCCTCATTACTTAAAGACTATCCAACAATGAATCATCAAAATAATAAAAAAGAGAAGCGCAAGTTTTTATAACTTTAAGATTTTCACTTTCTTCTTAAAAGTATCAACCATATTCGATCTGAAGCAAGTGAACTCTGTCTCAGATGTACACTCTTAAGAGAAACATATCCAGAGTTAAAGAGAGTAATCATTCGGACAAAGAATCCTGTTCACAAGTTTCCAAAGAGTCATTGCCTTCTTAAAAACTAGCAAGTTTGACCCAACTACCAAGATTGCCTCGTTAACACTTACATTGGGTCATGCCCCCAGATGGAAGCAAACTTAAAATCATGCCCCCAAATGGAGGGCAGATCATCTATCTGGATGTGCACATCTAATTAATAAAGATGCACGAATACCAGAAAGACATACCTAAAAACCCTTCAACAGTGAAGAAGGCGTAAGTCTTTAGATCATATCACTAAAATAGTGGGACCCACAAATCCTATTTAGGAGAACCTGAGGTACACGTAGGACTATAAAAACAAAGCCCGCCTCTGAAGCATAAATGGAAGCCAAAACTTTGATATAGCATTAATGCTTCACACTGCCTCAGTAGAGTTAGACGAAGTCCATGGAATCAAGGTGAAATTTAGGGCGTACTGAGAAAGCACTAGGCATGGCAGCAGAATCTAAGATGACATGCAGGAAATTGCTATATCAGCTCTAAAAATTTTATCTTGAACATTTTCTTCATGTATTTCTTGACACACTTTTTTTAAATCTATCTGTCCCCATTACTTCAATGAACATTTCCTTTCAGTTTCTGATATTTTATTGGGATCTTTAAGAAACTAGTTGTATTTACTATTTATGCCCTTCACTCATAGTGTAAAAATTTACCGTTAACGTAAATTCAAATAAAATTTCCTATCCATTTCAACAAATTCTACCATTTGGAAACACTTCAGTAGACACCTGATAAGCAGTGACACGAACACAAGTGTGCATATTAGTAACGCTATTTACCATCTAAAATAAGTAATAATTTCAAGGACGTATGTGTCTTGCAACTAGCCCATCTCAAAACAAGCACAAGTGGAGAGATCAGAGTCAAAGGTAAGATATAGCCCTCCTGCCCGATCACCCTAACCAGTCATATTGGCATGCAATTATTGTCCCCAGTGTTGAGTGCGAAATGAATCATTATGAAATTAGTACCAGATAAAACACCTTTCAATAATTCAATCCAATCATTACCTTATCCATCTAATATCAAAACACACTTAGATACCTTCAGCTTATGGATTACAATCTTCCCAAGACTAACTTTTTTATTTGAATGAGTATTAAGGATGGAAGAAAATTTAGAAATTCAGGCCAATTATCATCAAAACAACAGTATTACACTACCCAGAAAAGATAGAAAAATGCTTCCACCACTACAACAAAAGAAAGCTAAACATAAAATTCAAATGTAAAGAAACAGGATGGTAAATTTGCTTTCAGTCTTGTTGGTATTAATATACAATTAATACACATTTACAAAGATCATCATATTATTGAAGCGACACGGACTGAAATCCCTACAATTTACAAAGAGAAACATTTAATAGATATAAGCTTAGTCAGTGAAACCTGTCTTTCGCCAAACAGCATTGCGCACCTGCCTCAGATCTCGTCCTTTCAATGTCCGACCAGCACCCTCGAGGACCGAGCACGCCAATATGGGCGAATGCGTGGCTGCTACCATCTCATGTGGCGGAACAACCTCCTCCTCAACGTCATCAACCACATTGAAAAACTCATTTCGTCTCCTCTGCATTGCCGCTGGTAGTATTGGAACATTCACCGGTGCTGATTGATGATAAAACCGCATCTTATCCGCCACGGGCGTGGGCCTTTTCGGAATTGAGGGGATCATAATTCGAGACGAGGATGACGAGGCAGGAGAAGAAGATGCCGAGGAGGCAAGTGACGCGGAGGTGGATGCCTTGTGGTTGAAAACCGCTACGGTTTCATGGTCGGGTAGGGTTTTGAAATCGCCACTTCCACCGGGTAGCGCTGCTAAGATGCCAAAATTACTATGATTGTGAACTTGATTGTTCGATTTAGGGCTCGGAACCGAATTCGGGGAGGAGGACTCAGAGGGGATGTCGAAGATTTCATGTTCGGTAAGCTCAAAAGAGGGTGTAGAGGATGTGGTGATCGGGGATTGGAATATTCCGAGGAATCTGTCCGCGGAGGAGGATCTACCGTGGTGGTGGTACTGGCGATGGCGGTACCGGGTAACGCCGCCTATTTGGGTAGCGCAGCCTAATTTTTGTTCCATTCCGGTATCTGTGTCTTTGTAGGGTGCGTGGTAGAGTGAGGTGGAGTTGATGGCATGGCAAGGACGAAGGTACATTAGTCCAATGTGGAAGGAATCACGTGCATTTGTATATATTGCAGTTGCATACAACCTATGCTACATAGAGGCCGTTGACCATTATTTTCAAAAGTATAAGAACTCAATGCATACAGCCCAAGCTTCATGTTGTTCTACTTTGAGGGCGTTGACCATTATTATCAACAGTACAAGAACTCAATGCAATTGCACTGATTAGAGAGAACAATAGGCCGTGTATAAAAAATAAGATGGTCGGACCAGCCGGTCGGCATGGTGTGACCGTTTTGACATCTGATTTATAGAATTGACAATGACTTAAAGAAAATGAGCGTAAATAGGCCGGACCATTTACATATTGTTTCTAGAATTGTCGTGAAGTAATTTAAGTTAGTAATAGATTGTGTTGGACTTGGGTTTCTATGGACCGGGTTCGACACTATATTTTGTTTTTGTGCAAAGGGCAAATTATGGCAGCTACTTTAAAGCTTTTTTCAATTATACAGTTACTATTTTTTAGTTTACAAGACCAATTTTTTTTTATATAACACGTATATACGCACTAAAGAAGAGTAATGGTGTGCGTGAACGTATTGGTGGTGGTGTTGGATGGAAGGGATATATTTCTTCCTTTTCTCCGTGGGTTGTGCAAGCTTTGTTAGTAAAATATGGTAGTAGTGGTAAAGGAAGGCGACAATGGAGATGGCATGTGTGGTAATGGCAGCAGCGACATATTTGATTGGTTGTAGTGGTGCTAGTGAATTGCAATGACTCGATTCCCATCATGTGGTGATTCATGGGATGGGATAGGATTTTGCAGTTGGTGGCCACAACTTGTAGTGTTCTGGTCGTAGTGACGATTGTGGCACAATGTTAGTTTAGATGGTGGCGATAATGGCAGAGGTATAACACAGTGTGTTAAAAGGGTGGTGGGGGTTAGAGGTGTAATACAGTATGCTACAAGCAATGACGACACCAATGGTAGCAGTATAATACGATATGTCACAATGGTGGCTATGGTTATGATAGCATAAAATTGCATGTTACAAGTTCTATAAAACTTGTTACAAGTGACGGTGGTTGTGGCTGTGGTTGAAAGTAAAGGAATGCGAGTAACATATTATATTATAAAGTGTATTTTTAAAAAAATAATTAAAAATGATATTTTGATAGAGAGAGAGAGATTTTGAATAGCATTTTGAGGAGAAATTGACACGAATGATCCCAAACTATTTCATTTTTGGCACAATTGATCCTTTTGGATGGATTCAAACCAAGATAGCTATTAAATTTATGAATGAAATGCATTTCTTTTAAGGTAAATTGCATATTTAGCACAACCTTTTGACAAAAGTAGCTATCTTTTTTATGACCTTTTTTTTTTGTCGTATTTGTGTACCCAAGTTTTTTGAGAGATCAAAGTAAGTCCCTCTTATCAATGTATTTTAAAAAAAGGATAAATTTCATTCTATGCCTTTCACATTATCGATTTGTTTGTTCCCATTCAATTTGTATCCATCATCGCATCTCCAACCTTTCATTTGTTCATACATATCGTCCCTATTGAGCCGTTTTGTTGGGTCAGAAGTTTAAATAAAAAGTATTTTTAATTATAAATATGTGTAATAAACATGTACTAGTTTTGAAAGGTAAGGCTCTTTGTAAGTTCTCTATAAAAGCATAGTAATTAAACAAATCTAAAAACTTCTCTTTAATATGGATCTAAATAAAAAATACTTTACAAATTTTCCTTCGATCATTCTGTTGAAAATTGGGTTTTTATTAGTTGGTTTGATCAACTTTTGACCAATTATTTTAGTGAGTCCCGTTAGTTGGACAAAATATTTCTTTGGCCGAGTGTGTTCTACTCCATGAGTAGATTAATGTGATATATTTATTTTCTCAAAACCAATTTAAGGTGAATGAGAAATTAAGGTCAAAAGATGACAACTTGAAGTTGAAATAAATTGAAATAAAAATTGGAGGAAAATTGGAAAAGTCCCACATAGAAAAGGTAGAAGAGTATAAACAACTTTAAATTGCTCAAGTTTGAGACTTAGGTTTGGCACCCAACGGGTACTAATAATCTTTGAAGGGGAGATAACCTACATGCTAGTAGGTTGGGGCCGCCCGTCCGACCGACCTGCTCGGCTTGGCTTGGCTCGGCACGGAACGTGCACAGGTCACGGGTCGTGGGCTTGGGCCAAGCTGATATATATTTTTTGGTAAAATAATATTTGATTTATGTTATTTAATTATTATTTAAAATATTAATATATTTAATTTATATTATTTTTTCTCCGATTTTTCTGTGCGTGACACGTGGATTCTTCTAGAAAGGCGGTTGACGGTTGAGCATGTCCAAACGGTTTGTGTCTGTTGGAGACACAACTTTTCGGCTGTTGTGTCTTTTGGACAGAAACTTTCAACTTCTATAAATTTGCCTATAATTCATATTTTACAATCCAGTCTCGAAATATTATTTTCGTACATTTTTGTCCTCGTATTTCTTGAGAGATCAGAACATTAGTAGGTTCGTCGGATCTTGTAATTTGTAGTTCTACTATTACAAGTCGAGGTCGCTGTATTTTGGGAGACGAATGCTGGAATACCGTCAACACCAGTGCGAGGCATTATCATCTTAAGGAAAAATAGTTGAACTCTTGCCTCAATCATAAACATTTTATATCGTTCATTTTCTGTACGACGTTATTTGCCCAAATCATTTCGCGGTGATATTATTACTTGCCGCCATACAACAGTCTTGACTACACAATAGGGTCGGCTGAGGCCCTCTTTGGTAAGGGTCCCCCCCAAAAAAATTATCTATTATAATTATAAATAATAAATAAAATTTCCAAAAAAAGAAAATTTGCATTCTTATACTTTGTAATATGGCAAATTGAAAGTATTAAAACAATAAGATTGCAATCATCAGAAATAAAAATTGCATTAAAAAATTTAGTGGAAACATGTGATGACACTAAGGCATTTAGAAATGTTAAAAAATTTATCTTCCACATTATGAATTTTGAGTTCTTGTTTAGAATGATTATTTGGTACAATATATTGTCAACTATTAATAGAGTAAGAAAAGTGTTACAATGTGCTACTACTACTAGTAAGTTGAAATCACTTATTTTATTTTTTTAATATGACAAGATTACTCCTTTTTGAGAAATTGTTGCTCAAATTGAAATTTGAACCTTACATTTCATTTATTATCCATAAAAAGAAGTATTGTGATTAAAATGCTAATGATAAGATAAAGCATTAGGCTCAAGAATCTTTAAGAGTTTATTATGTATGATTGATTAAGCTCTTTCTTTACCTAGGTTAGGTTTGAACAATTTAAAAAATATTGAAACACTTTTGATTTTTGTTTGATTTAAAAGAATAGCAAATTGCATATGATAATTCCTTGAAGTGTTGATGAGATAAACTTGAAAAAAATTTAAGCATGATAAGGATTGTAATATTGCTAAGCACAAGTTTATTTTTCGAACTACAAATTGTTAGAAACTGTTTGCCGAAAAACACCAATAATTTATTTGAGATTTTAGACTACATAAAAATGACGGTTGTTTAGATTACTTATAAAATATTATTGATATACCCATTGTGGTTGCATTTGATGGGAGGAACTTCTCAAAGTTGAAGTTGATAAAATACTACTTTTAGTCAACAATGTCATAAAAAATGTTAAATGAATTGATCATAATGTCTATCTAAAAAGAAGTGCTAAAAAGATTCATTGTAATGATATAGTTGTTGATTTTCTATCAAAAAATTCTAGAAAAATAAAAACATTTAAAAGTTTTAAATTATTATTATCGTAAGTTTGAATATTTTTATTTAATCAAAAAAATTTTTTTTTTATGTAGTTTTACCTAAATAGGGGCCCTATATTTATTCCCTCAAAATCTCAAGGTCGGCTCGACCGGGTTCCATCTATAATGAGGCATAATTGAGCCGTATTCACAAAACTTATCTCACAACCATTTAACTAGAGTAATCACAAAAACTTTTTCTAACCCAAAAGCATATTCAAAAACTCGGACCTCTCCTACAATTACTTGTTGGAAAATACTATTTGTACATTTCATATACACATTAAGGTTGACACGGAATGAGATGTAAAAATTGGTGCGATGAATTATTTTAAGTTAAATTGAAATCAAGAGTAAAAAAGTGTGACACCTTACAAAGTACATTGTCAAACTTAGTATCAACCGTAACGGGACTATTGCTTATTTGGCCTAATTCCCCAGATTTGATACTATTAAACTTACTATCTGTTAGGTTTTTGATATAATTGGTAAGTCCGTGAACAAAATGGACCAAGTTTAAAATATTGTAAAAGTCAAGGATTATGTTGCAAATAGTAGAAATTGAGTTATATTAGGTTTAGGGTCCGAGAATGGAAAAGAAGGAAAAACGGTGCCGCAAATTTCATTAAACCGTCACCATGACTTGGCTCGAGCGTCAGAAATAGTAACACTATCGCTCAGGCGAGCGACAGGATTATCCGGAGAATTTTTAATTCATTTTTTAAGGCTTTTTATCCAGCTCATTCATTCATTAAACTACAAATAAATAACAGAACGTCTCTGAATGGTTTTTGACAAGGTTGAACATTAAGAAAACATATACTCTTCATATCATCTTCATCAAATTAGCTCTCAACATTCGTTCTGTGATTGGTTCTTGACCGTGAAAACATGAAATCCACAATCCAAATATCAAATAGTTACTTCCTACACATCTGTCAGAGTTCTGAAGATCAAGGGAAGATGACTGGAGTTCCAGTCATTGAAGAACGCGAAGTACTTCTTTAATCCAGAGGGGATAGATGAATTCATAAAGTATGGAGTTGCTGCAGAGCGTACAATCCAGGGGAGCTTTGAAAACTACAACTGAGAGTTGGTGCATGAGTACGAAATTTGGGATAGCTGTGAGAATTGTAGTCAGGAGGTCAGAAAGTACTAGTGGTAGTGGTAGTTAGGTATGGCGGACTGTAAGTTTTAATTCGTTTATAGTGAATTGTGACTAGCAAAGTACCCGAAATTTTTACTCTGTTGGGGTTTTTCTATGATCATTTCTTGTGTTTGTTATTATTTTCAGATAACTACGGTATTTCAACATAGGAAATTGGATTGTTGATTAACCATTTAAAGATAATTAATATTGACTTGTTGCTAGTTAATTATTAAGTTTTTAATTCCGCATAATCACCTATTCATCCCCCTCTACGTGTAGTTTGAGTCGAACTTCGATATTTTAATTGGTATCAGAGCTTTATTTCGATCATGAACCTTAATTAATTCTAGATAAGTCAGTCCTTGTCTGTGCCTTCGTTTTTCGACGGAAGCAACTATGCTTATTGGAAAGTTTGAATGATAGCTTTTCTTAAAGCATTGGATGAGCGTATCTAGATGAACGTTCAAATTGGGTGGACTGCACCTTCAACTACTGTTGCTGGTGTAACTACACCCACTGATATTTCACTCTGGACTAAAGATGACTTAACTGAGTGTAACTTGAATAGTAAGGGCATTCATGCCTTGTTTATGACTGTGTTCGCTAAAGAGTTTAGGAGAGTTTCGATGTGTGAACTGCTAAAGATGTTTAGGATATATTAGAAACCACACATGAGGGAACTAATATCGTTAAAAACTTTAAACTACAGATGTTGACCTCTAGGTTTGAAGAAATTAGAATGAAGGACGATGAATCGTTTGATAAATTTTATGCGAAGTTTAATGATATAATTAATTTGAGTTTCAACCTAGGTGAGAAGATTCCCGAGTGTAAAATTGTTAAAAAAGTCATTGGATCCCTAACTGAAAGGTTTAGACCTAAAGTCACTGCGATTGAAGAAAGTAAGGACCTAGATGTTGTTAAGATATAAGAACTGGTAGAATCTCTCCAGACCTATGAACTCACCATATCTCAATCGAAAAAGGTTAAATCCATAGTCATGAACACTATTAGGGAAGAAGAGAGCAAGTCAATTGATGCTGAAACTTTTAGGAACAACGAAATAGGGTATTTCGTTAAAAAATTCTAGAAGGTGACGAGGAATGTGAGAAAACCTCAAGAACGGAAAAATAATGTATCTAGTAAATTCTCGAACGATAAGCATGAGAAGAATACCCCTAAAACTGCTAATTTGAAATATCAGTGTGATAGATGCTATGAATGTCAGGGTTTTGGTCACTATAGGAATGAATGTCCTAATCTAAAGAAGAACTTGAACAAAGGAAGGCGTAAGGCATTAACAGTGACCTTGAGTGATGATGAATCTGATTTGAGCACTCAAATACCTCTGGTGGTGAGGATGAACAACATTTTATGGCCTTCACATCTATAGATACGATTGAATCCGATAAGGAAAAATAAAAGATTAAGAATGAAGAACGCAGTGAAAATCTGAGGGAGAGTCTATGGACCAGATTGATATTCATGAGTCTTAACAAGAATTATTTGAGGAGAGTCTTAAAATCAAAAAGGTCAATAAAGTTGTACTAAGATGGTATTTGATGGAATTTTTAAAATTAGATTTTTAGTAGATTTTGATAGAAGTTTTTGAAATGTGTGGTTGAAAAATTGTGGAATCCATGAAATATGTGATTAATATTGATTGTTTGACTTTGACTTGGATTAAAATTAGATTTTAATCCGGACCAGACAGGGGCTAAAAAAGGTAAATTAACTTGAAAGAGAGAGAGAGAGAAACTCATAGGTGACCTTCAGGATTCTACCAAAAATCTGAATGAGTTGAAACTTGTTAATGAGAACTTAAAAGCCAAAGTTAAATCCTTAATAAGCGATCTTGAAAAATCTAATACTCAACTTCATTCATTCATGAGTGATACACAGAAACTCGATAATCTATTGGGGATGAACAAGCCTGCTGGAAATAGGCATGGTTTGGGTTACGTTCATAATGGTAATGCAACTGCGAGTTTATCCAAGACCACGTTCGTCATAGCCACCAACAAAGCTCGAAATATTGATAATCCTGAATCCAAGGGCAAGAATGTCTTTGGATCAAGACCTACCAGGCAACGTAGGGTCAATTGTCCTATATATCGGCAACAACCTCCGAGCAGGTTTGAACTTAAATTTATTACCACATGTCATCATTGTGGCGCACTGAGACATACAAGACCTAAGTATCATAAACTCGGGCTAGAAGCAAAAGTCAGGATTTCTCGAGCAGGGTTAACTTTCTCGCCAATCAGGTTAGCCATTTAACTGAGATGATGACTCAGCTGGCTAGAATCACTTCTAATTCTAAGAAGGGTTGGGTTAAGAAGAGTGACCTTCCCAGGTATGTGGATCAATTGAATTGTTATGTTGCCCACATTTCACTTAAAGTTCAAAATAACTCTATGTGGTATCTTAATAGTGCATATTCTAGACATATGTGTGGTGACAAAGCATTATTCTCTTCTCTCGATGAGCAGAATGACGGTGTGGTTACTTTTGGAAATGGAGCTACTGCACCTATCCTAGGTAAATGTGTTGTTAATATATCTGGATTGCCTACTATCTTAGAGATGCTTTATGTGAAAGGGTTAAAGTCCAACTTGTTAAGCATTAGTCAAATATGTGATGTTGATTTTGAGATTAGTTTTATCCGGAAATAGTATACTGTTATGATTCTACTGGTAACATTGTCCTCGAAGGTGTAAGAATTTCAGATAATTGTTATGGAGTTCTTCCTAATTCCAACTACGTATGCAGTAGTGCCAGATTGATGAATCTGAACTATGGCATTAATGCATTGGTCATATGAATTATAATAGTTTCTCGCCAAGAAGGAACTTGTTAATGGCTTACCTAAGCTTGAAAATATTGATAATACTTTGTCAACAAGGTAAACAGCTTAGAGTGAATCATAAACAATCTGATGATGGGCTATCATAGCTCAATCGAAGTATGCCAAAAACCTTATCAAGTGCTTTGGATTAGACAGTAGGAAAATACTAGAACCCCTATGAGCACCAGTGTATAGTTAGGTCATGATCCTATAGGAAAGAGTATTGATCAGACACTATACAGGAGTATGATAGGTAGTTTACTTTAACTCACTGCTAGTAGACCTGTTATAGCCTTTAGTGTAGGGATTTGTACACGCTTTCAGGCTGATCCCAATGAATCTCACCTAAGCGTCGTACGACGTATAATTAGATAAGTCAATGGAACCGTTTCTTATGGGATCATGTACTCTCGGGACTGTAATCTTGATCTTGCCGGTTATTCCGATGCCGATTGGGCTGAAAATGTCGATGATAGAAAAAGTACTTGAGGCTATTTTTATGTTGGTGCTAATCTTATCATTTGGATGAGTAAGAAACAAATTTTATCTCATTGTCCACGGCAGAGGCTATTTTATGTTGGTGCTGCACTCAACTGCTTTTGATAAAGCAGATGTTTAGTGATTATGGAATTAAATAGGGTACTATAACTATGTTTTGTGATAACACCAGTGCCATTAATATTTCCAAAAATCTCGTTCAACATTCTTGAACCAAACGTATTGATATACGACATCACTTTATTCGAGAACTTGTACAGACTAGTGTTGTAACCCTTGAGCACATCTCTACAAATAATCAGTTAGCTGACCTATTTACCAAACCATTAGATGGTCTGATATTTGAATCTCTTAGGATGGCTATTGGTGTTTGTGTACTTCATTAATTAGGTATTTTTGGTACATGCTCGTTCTTTACCATTATATGACATTGATTTAAGCGTGCATTGTTTTTTTTTTTTTACTTTTATTTTTTGTGTGTTTTTTTGACATCTTTTGTGTGTTTCATACATTCTTGAGTTAAATTAACAACGTAACAAATAAAAAATAGAAAATAGAAAAATTAA